>BQNB010000348.1:0-13996 GCA_026074375.1 Tanacetum coccineum
CAGTTTTAAATGACTTTTTGGTCGTTCTTATATTATCTTGTGTTGTTGATCTGAGAAGTAACACGCCCCGGACCCTTATGAGCAAATATTGAAACTTTTATATTCATGTTTAATAGACGATTATTTAAGGTTTGTAAGAATATATTCACTCATGTAAATTATGAGCAAATATTGGAAGCTTTTATCTTAATAACGTATTTTTTATACTAGAAGTGCAAAAATATAAGATATTCATGTTTAATAGACGATTATTTAAGTTTTGTAAGAATATCTTCACTTGTGCAAATTATGAGCAAATATTGGAAGCTTTTATCTTACTAGCGTATCTTTTATACTAAAAGTGCAAAAATAAGAGATATTGATGTTTAATAGACGATTATTTAAGTTTTGTAAGAATATCTTCACTCGTGAAAATTATGAGCAAATATTGAAGCTTTGATCTTACTAGCGTATTTTTTATACTAGAAGTGCAAAAATATGAGATATTCATGTTTAATAGACGATTATTTAAGTTTTGTAAGAATATCTTCACTCGTGCAAATTATGAGCAAATATTGGAAGCTTTTATCTTACTAGTGTATTTTTTATACTAGAAGTGCAAAAATATGAGATATTCATGTTTAATAGACGATTATTTAAGTTTTGTAAGAATATCTTCACTCGTGCAAATTATGAGCAAATATTGAAACTTTTATCTTACTAACGTATTTTTTATACTAGAAGTGCAAAAATATGAGATATTCATGTTTAATAGACGATTATTTAAGTTTTGTAAGAATATCTTCACTCGTGCAAATTATGAGAAAATATTGAAACTTTTATAATACTAATGTATTTTTTATACTAGAAGTACAAAAATATGATATATTCATGTTTAATAGACGATTATTTAAGGTTTGTAAGAATATATTCACTCGTGTAAATTATGAGCAAATATTGGAAGCTTTTATCTTACTAGCGTATTTTTTATACTAGAAGTGCAAAAATATAAGATATTCATGTTTAATAAACGATTATTTAAGTTTTGTAAGAATATATCTTCACATGTGCAAATTATGAGCAAGGATTGAAGATTTGATCTTACTAGTGTATTTTTTAAATGAGAAGTGCAAAATTATAAGATATTGATGTTTAATAAACGATTATTTAAGTTTTTTAAGAATATCTTCACTCGTGCAAATTATGAGCAAATATTGAAACTTTTATCTTACTAACGTATTTTTATACTAAAAGTGCAAAAATATGAGCTATTCATGTTCAACAAAGGATTATTTAAGTTTTGTAAAAATATGTGTTCACATGTGCAAATTTTGAGCAAGGATTGAAGATTTGATCTTACTAGTGTATTTTTGAAATGAGTAGTGCAAAATTATAAGATATTGATGTTTAATAAACGATTATTTAAGTTTTATAAGAATATCTTTACTCGTGCAAATTATGAGCAAATATTGGAAGCTTTTATCTTACTAGTGTATTTTTTATACTAGAAGTGCAAAAATGTGAGATATTCATGTTTAATAGACGATTATTTAAGTTTTGTAAGAATATCTTCACTCGTGCAAATTATGAGCAAATATTGGAAGCTTTTATCTTACTAGTGTATTTTTTATAATAGAAGTGCAAAAATATGAGATATTCAAGTTTAATAAACGATTATTTAAGTTTTTTTAAGAATATATCTTCACATGTGCAAATTATGAGAAAAGATTGAAGATTTGATCTTACTAGTGTATTTTTCAATGAGAAGTGCAAAATTATAAGATATCGATGTTTAATAAACGATTATTTAAGTTTTGTAAGAATATCTTCACTCGTGCAAATTATGAGAAAATATTGAAACTTTTATAATACTAATGTATTTTTTATACTAGAAGTACAAAAATATGATATATTCATGTTTAATAGACGATTATTTAAGGTTTGTAAGAATATATTCACTCGTGTAAATTATGAGCAAATATTGGAAGCTTTTATCTTACTAGCGTATTTTTTATATTAGAAGTGCAAAAATATAAGATATTCATGTTTAATAAATGATTATTTATGTTTTGTAAGAATATATCTTCACATGTGCAAATTATGAGCAAGGATTGAAGATTTGATCTTACTAGTGTATTTTTTAAATGAGAAGTGCAAAATTATAAGATATTGATGTTTAATAAACGATTATTTAAGTTTTTTAAGAATATCTTCACTCGTGCAAATTATGAGCAAATATTGAAACTTTTATCTTACTAACGTATTTTTTATACTAGAAGTGCAAAAATATGAGATATTAATGTTTAATAGACGATTATTTTAGTTTTGTAAGAATATCTTCACTCGTGCAAATTATGAGCAAATATTAAAACTTTTATCTTACTAACGTATTTTTATACTAAAAGTGCAAAAATATGAGCTATTCATGTTCAACAAAGGATTATTTAAGTTTTGTAAAAATATGTGTTCACATGTGCAAATTTTGAGCAAGGATTGAAGATTTGATCTTACTAGTGTATTTTTGAAATGAGTAGTGCAAAATTATAAGATATTGATGTTTAATAAACTATTATTTAAGTTTTATAAGAATATCTTTACTCGTGCAAATTATGAGCAAATATTGGAAGCTTTTATCTTACTAGTGTATTTTTTATACTAGAAGTGCAAAAATGTGAGATATTCATGTTTAATAGACGATTATTTAAGTTTTGTAAGAATATCTTCACTCGTGCAAATTATGAGCAAATATTGGAAGCTTTTATCTTACTAGTGTATTTTTTATACTAGAAGTGCAAAAATATGAGATATTCAAGTTTAATAAACGATTAACTAAGTTTTTTAAGAATATATCTTCACATGTGCAAATTATGAGCAAGGATTGAAGATTTGATCTTACTAGTGTATTTTTTAAATGAGAAGTGCAAAATTATAAGATATTGATGTTTAATAAACGATTATTTAAGTTTTTTAAGAATATCTTCACTCGTGCAAATTAGTATTTTTAATGAGAAGTGCAAATTATAAATATTTGATGTTTAATAAACGATTATTGTAACCCCCCACTATTAGAAACGTAAGGCATAACAACAATAGTCTTAGGAGTAGAGAGTAAGGGTGAATACCTGTTTTTAGAAACACCTAGGGTAGCTTCTTGCATCTTTTCGAAACATTACACATCGGCTAACTTTGATGGCCTAAACAGCTAGCCCTATGTCCTCTTTCAATCCCTCAATGAACAGCCTAATGACATAAGCTTATGGTTGCTCTACCTTATTCAGCAAAGCCTCAAAGGTACACCTGAAGTGTAGTAACTTGCCTCTTATTTTTTAACTCAACCATAGGATCTTCAAGCACATAATCAAATCTCTTCTTGATCTCAGTCTCATACAATTGCCAGGTCACATTATTACGCTTCCTCTCGAGAAACTGCTTATGCCAATTTAATGCTTTGTCAAACACATGCATTGAAACTAGGGGTGAGCCGCGGACCGTACCAAGAAACCAATCCGAACCGGACCTATTTCGGTCCGGTCCTCAGTCTATTCTTTTCCTTATTTTCTGTCCTCGGTCTGGTCGGTCCTGTTCGGTCTTACGAAAACCGGCAATTATGCCTTGTTGGACCGGACCGGACCGAAGACCCAAAGACCGGACCTCACCATTTTGTTCGGTCTTCGGTCGGGTGTTTTTGCCAAAATCGGTTTCGGTCTGGTTCAGTTTTGGTCGGTCCGGTTCGATTTTCGGACCGTGAGCACCCCTAACTGAAAGTAGCGCAATCCTTTGAGCATCATCTTGTATTCCATTAATAAAAAAGAACTTGTGAACTCTATACAACCAACCCTATACATCCTCACCTGAATTTGTCGAATTATAGCTTAGTAAGTCTTCCATATTGTGGTTGCTGGTGCCTTCACCACTGCTAAGCCTATTGATCTCCCAAGTAGCAAACTTTTGGAACAACACCTCTAATACTTTCATTGATTTGATCCATAGCAGTCTCAATTCGAGCTAATCGAGTTTCTATAGTATTTGGGTGTAGCAACCATGATTTAAAGGAGTTATCATGTTTTTGTGAATTGATTACGTATTTGTGAAGTTATGGTGATCCAAAAAGTGAGATTGATCATCGTAAAATGGTTATAACAGAGTGCTAACATAATTCACAAACTCAATTGCATAATCAATTTAGGAATCTCAAAGAAGAATAAGATTCGTGAAAATGATTGTTATTGGATATATGAGAAATCATGAATGAATGAAAATTACAAGTGAATGGGTATTTATAGTGAGTTCTAAGCCGTAACCGTTTTTTCCCTCCAAAACCGGAAGCAACTGAAGTTTGACTTTAGCGTTGACTTTTCTAGTTTTGACTATTACTACTTCCATTTTGTGACATAAACCCAGGTTGAATATTTCCCAGCCAAAAATAGAATATCATTTTCACATTATGTTGCAAGACGATTTGCTATTAGTCAATTTTCTTACTCATTTGCAACATAACATAAAACAAGGAGGAAGAATAAAAGCAAGTCCTAATATGCCTCATATATATATATTAGCAGATCGTGTATTGGAATGTATAAGCCCAAAAGAAAACGGATGGCAGAAGCTGTTCCAGCCAATTTTAAGTAAGTGAGAAGATAAACCAAACCGCTATCTGCCTTTTCACGGACATCAGATACAAAAGTGACCGCTCTTTCTATATTACCCTTCACAAGTAACCATACCTTACATCCCACTTGCACCATCTAGGTAACCATTACGAGCCAGTAGGAGTTGCAGATGGGGAGCTAGTGCAGGTCTAGGAGTGTTGAGAACTGGTTGTGACGTTGGCTGGACAGGTTCTGTAGGGAGAATTATCTTCTGACTAAGAGCGTTTGAGTAAACACAACCCATTAAACTTCCACGCATGCGGCCAGTTGGTCACAAGTTTTGGTCTGCTGGTGCATCAACTGAACCCTTCAATGCCCTTAGAACTTGACCTGGACACACGGGGATGCGCAAACACCAAAATTCTATATTAGCGCAAATGGGTCAATATGGGTTACACTTTTAAGAGGCCAAATAAGTTTAAAAAAAAATAAAGTATGTACCATTAAAATGGATTGAAAGAGCATAAAACCTCCTAATCGTATAATTATAAAAAATATATTTGTCTTCACGCTCATCTCTCTCTAGTTATTAATAACATATAATTATATATAAGTGTACTTTATGTAAATATATTTAACACAATAATTATTTATCGAAAGGAAGAAATACATTTTGCCTTTTTATTTATCATGTTAATAATAATTACATGTTCTACATTTCTACAATAAGGATCTGGATTTAAAAATAAAACTATTATGGGTGGCAAGGTGAACGGGTCAAAGCACAGAACCAGCCCGCAAACACGCAAATCAACCTCTAATTTGCATAGAACTTTCTGAATCATTTTACTTGAAAAACATATTAGTAACTTATTTTGTTTTATAGTATTGAACACAAACATCGTGAAAAAACATAAGTATATCTGATTGTTAACTTGGTAATTGACCAATCCGTTCATCAGGAGCAACACGTTCAGTTGAACGATTAGGGCTATGCCTTTTACAGAAGGACAATAGACGAATACATTGGTTCTCTTCATCCTCGTCTAGAGGGACCACTTGCAATCTGTCTACATTTGCAAGCTGTATCGACATATATATTTATAGAATATTAATCAATAACCGGTAACAAAAAAACTCGTGTAATTCACTCTTAACATAATAAAAAGAAATAAAGTTGGAAGACAAGAAAAAAATATCACATTAAAAGCAAAACCAGGTAAACTCAGAAATAAAGAGATCAAAAGCAATTACCTCAGCACAGAATCCAACAGCACGAGAGCAAAGAGGATGATATGCAACATAACAAGCATTGTTTGAACACTGCATTAGCATCTCAAAGTAAGATACAAGGGTAGAACAGTGACATACAATAAACAGATTAAAGTAAAGATGGTTCTAACTAGTATAATGAAGGCCATGAAACTTTCACACCTTATTACAGTACAGAGTCCAAGCAATAATAACAAACATTTACCTGGATACAAGCTCCATAAGGAACACCATAGATGCTACATAAAAGCTTCCAACGGTCCTGAAGAAACAAACCAAAAAAAAGATACTTATTTAAGGGCCTCAGACTTTTTTCAAACGATGCAAACTGATCTTTCTATCCATAAATTTTTTCTAAGTTCTCTTTATAGATTATAAATAGCGTTTTTTAAGGAGAAGCAGACAACCTAATACGGGGGAGTGAAATGCAACCTAATACTGGTGATTACCTTACTAATTTTGTTCATACCATCAACTGGCTCCATTTTTTTGATATCAGATAAGCAAGTTTCTAAAAGGGAGAAGATGTTAAGGATCTGAAATTAGTAATCAAAACTAAGAACTTAAAAACAAGACTAGAACCTGGTATCCACATAGCACATGCAAATGAGCCCAACGACCATTTGTTTGTAGGCGTCAATTGCACCTCCACAAAACAGTGAGTTACTACATCAACTATCATTATTTGAGGTCCATTAAAATTTTTAGATCATGGTGATCCGACTAACATGAGCATGAGCTTGCTTTCTTGAGATCTCTAATTGTTGTATATCATAACTTGTACTTTAGTTTAGAATCTGAAAGTATAGATCCCAGTTCTTCAGTGTGACATGAGCAAGTACCTGTAACTGGACAAAGGCAGCAGGGTGGAGAAACTTCAGGTGCCCCTGGACGACATAAGTTGCATAGCCAAAGGACTCCGTCAACAGATCATTTCCACAAAACAACTAGCAAGACACCTGATGAATATAAAGACAGCACAGATATTTCAGGATCAATTACAAAATGACAATAAATAGAGGACAAGCAGAGATAAATGAAGGATCAGTGGTAGTCAAGAAACGTAATACACTTGATATTAAGTGACTCCTATAAGCAATTAAAATGTTGGGTTGTAATATAACAAAAACATGGATGCTGCTTAGTGCTTACCATCATTCTGCACTTGTCACACTGCAGGAACAACTTATTGGCATATTCCTGAATGGATGATTAATTATATTAGATAATAATGTGTATTTTTATATTTTGTCTAAAATAATGAAAGAAAAACTGCATTGTTTTGTAGAGTCAGGAAAAAAGCAAAGAAATTTTTTCACCTCATCCATGTGACAAACATTGCACTTATCGAGGTCCTTCCAGTTAACATGAACGGGTCTATAACCAGCTGGCATGTGGTGTGTGCTCTTTGATGTCAACTTTGAATTTGATGCCCCCTACAACTACATTGACTATTATACAAGGCTAGAAAACCGATTTCAGCTAGCAAAAAATAACCCGTCTTATTGAGTGAGCCTAACTATTGCAACAACAATCCTAAACCATGAACTTTATACTCAAGAGTAAAGCCATGGTAGGGTGGGGATAACATGTGTTCAATACTTGTATAATATGACAAGAAAGTTATAGTTGAGTTACCTGTATAAGTCTCAAAACATATCAGCACCCGATTTGAAGAAGCTTTCAGATGCAGCTTCTGCCTGTGAATTATCAGAAATGCTTGAATGCATCTGTCTTATTTTTTCGTAAATTATATTCTTGCATGCTAAAGGATCTTCCCCGTCATACTGCATGAAAGAGTTTCACATCAAGCAATCGGAACAAATGACTAGATAACAATGAAGCAAATGAACGAGCATACCAAGAAGTCGCAACAGCAGTTAAATAAAACGAGTTATAGGCATGGAGTTTAAAAGACCCAACTAGCAAAAAGTACCAAAGGGAACAAAGCTAAAATGAAGAAGAAGAAAAAGAGTTGATTAAGCAGTACCTGATCTCCATTATTTGTATGGCCAGGTCAAATAATGTAATGCCAGTAAATCATAAGAAACTAAAGCAGTAATAGATAAAATAAAATGAAAAATTACCTTTTTACCACGCTCCTGCCACTCCTGAGGGGTGGCAACAACCCGCATAGCCTGTGCTACTGAATCATCCAACTTTCTGATTTGAACAAGTCCCCTCATTTTCCAGTAGTCAAACATTGGCTTTGAGAGCTCCTCTTTGTTCTCACATATCCATAGCCTTTGTCTCGTTCGAGTAATAGCCACGTACAATTGTTTCAGTTCAGAACATAAAACACCATGTCTTGCCTCGGTAAATGTCAGGAAAGATTGTGGATGTTTCTTATCGAGCCAATCATATTTCTTCATGTATCCATATATAACTCTCCACTGGTCTTTCAAAGGGGATGTCCCAAAAAAGTTGTACAACAATACGTCCTAAAATTAGAAAGAAAACAAGTTTTCAATAATTTTTTTATGACAAAAGTTTTTAACAGAATATGATTAAGTCACTTACGTGAAACTCAAGTCTCTTACAACCCTAGATAGTGAAACAAGAGCCTGAGTCCTTCCAACGTATTCACAAATTTTCAGTCTTTTGCACCGCCCTCCCGAGTTCATCACGTACCAATATGACTTGTTCAGCACCAAACCCCACAATTTCTCCACTACTTTCACTGCCACCAAAGATTGTTACAATTGGATTTTCGTTGTTACCAGGTTTCCGTAGAACAGGAGCTTCTCCAGAAATAAGACTAGTTTCAGGCTCTAGATTATCAATTGAGTGAACAAAGTAACAGTATAAAATGTCAAAATGTCAATGACACTCTGAGCTAAATCAAGCACACCAGCATGAGTTCTAAAGTTCTGTTTTAACTGAGAAATCTCAGATAAAAGACTTTTTTCTCGTTTACCAGATGATCTAGAGCTTAAGAACTCCTTATAGAACAGATATCGTATTTCCTGAAACCTAAAGTCAATCCCTCTTGCAATTGTTTGTGCAGTATCACCCGCAAATATAAAGCCCTCATCAACATTTTGGGAAATATATTTGAAAAGAGAAATTTGCCTCATACTAAGATCTTGCACTTCATCGATGTACACAAAATCCATTTGATCACCTCCATATTTCCCATTTTTAAGCCTACGATGAATGTCATTTACAAAATCTCCCAAATAAAACTCTCCACACGCAGTCTTCATCTTTTCATAGGCTTGAAAGAGTTTCTAAACAATCTCTCTATTCTCTTTTGTTAAAGTAGAAGAACGACTTTTGGCCAATAAAGAGTAGCCCTCGTAGCTTAATCTACCGTCACTGCATTCCCCTGCGTGCACGCCTCCTTTTATATGAGAAATAATTTCGGTGAAAACTCTGGAACAATCAAGCTTTTTTGTAAGATTTGAGTTGAAGTGGGGCTAATAAACTGAACAAAATCTGTCAAATGTAACCTCCCTTAGTCTTATTAAAGTTTGCAATGCAACAGATATTGAACTTATAATGTTGCCATCATAACCTTCTCTCGCCTCAAGAAATCTATTAAAGAATGAATTCCCCAATGTACCATCCAGCATCATCAGAAACTTTTGAAATGTTATAACGAGAGGGTAACTTTTTACGGGGATGTTAGTTAATGTGTCTGGAATATCATTAAGTTCTGATGTAATGACATCTGTATCATCAAGATTGATCTCTGCTAATGAATTCCCGTTACTTGAAATACTGTTAAAAGACATAAATTCATAAAGTCAGTACAAGACAGCAAAAGATATGAAAAAGGGACGAAAAACGAGTATTTGCGCACCTTGTAAGATGGGAAACATTTTGTTTCACAACATAACATAAGTGTGGGCTGACGGTGACAAAAAGCTGGCGAAGACCCCTCGTTTTGCTATCTTGATGATCATTAACAACTTCAGCTTCCCTAAACTGGATGCTCTCTCCATCATAAATCCCATCAGAAGCAATGCGAAATTTCTGTTCGTGTTGCAACAACTTCGTTGTCAGAACAGTAGTTTTTTCGGTTCCTGGTCGTCCAGTTATAAATTAAGTTTGGTGAGATGAAATTATGTCCATTTGTTCATCAGTGACTTGCATGGGAAGATCAACTTCTTTACCAGAAAGCAAATGGCTCATGACCCCACGTGACAACAAGTAGAACTTCATAAGTAATAAGCTTCCACTTACTTTTGAGTTTTTCAACATAATTCCTAGCATCATTAGGCTTTACACTCACTTTACTTTCATCTTCAGAGTCACTTAGATAACGAAATCTGATAATTTTTTAGGATGCGGGCCAACTTCTTGGAACTTCCAAGTTCCTAAAAAATATACCGAAAATGGACTCAAGCATGTATAATACACTCAATACTTTAAGAACTAAGATTCAATAGACAACAAAGGAACATAACCCTCTAAACATTTTTCTGTGCACCGATTATTAAAATCATTTGTGTATGCAGAATATACGCTCTCGAGTCGTTTTTTGAGTTTCGGTATCTCCTCTAAGGTTAATGTATCCCAAACCTTCAAAACCTGTATGTAGTTGACTTCCTTGAAAATATCATTAGTGCAAATAACATACAACCCTTCAGCCTTGAACTGTTTCAAAATTTGTCTTAGACATAAGCAGCAGAACCCATGAACACAAATAATGCCTTAGACATAAGCAACAGAACCCATGAACAGGTACTCACCTTAAAGCAAGAAGGCGTACGTGTAGTACAGATGATAGGTTATCATATAATGTACCGTTATGACTCTAAAAAATAGCACATCAATAGGTCTTAACAATTAAGAATATGTGATAAAGTATTTCCGCGTTCCATTGAATATGTGTGCACAGATATCCTAGACCTGGTTACTTTTCTTTCATAGAGCATAATGCCCTTCATAAACTAAACCATAACCATGTGAAACAATATTAACTTTTATCTGGAAGATATCATTTGAGACGATTGACTTGTCATAAATATTCCAAAACACAAGTATTCCACATCAAGTATTCAAAAACAACAAGGTCCACCAGTTTGGCATCAAACCATAAAAAGCTCATGTCTTTTTACATCAACTAACCAAAAATTGGCATTAACAATGACACACAGCAGATTACGTTAAACTAGCTACAATATAGAGAAGGTGATTTAAGTGTAGAGTCTAACTCTTGATCAGATGATTGAGACGTGGAACTTATGTGTATGTGTAAGCATAAGAAACCTCGGAATGAAAAACAACAACGAAGCCTGTATGGTAAAAGCAGCTCTAAATACGACAATTACATGATAATATATTTCAAAAGCGTATTGAAGCTCTATATGTTCACACATGTTAAAAAAGCTACAAGACGTATATCTTCACATGTGAAGATGTTTTTCACACATCTTAAAAAGCTACAAGACTTATATTTTCACATGTGACGAGGTTGTTCAAACATCTTAATAAGCTACAATACGTATACTTTCACATGTGACGAGGTTGTTCACACATCTTAAAAAGCTACAAGACGTATATTTTCACATGTGACCAAGTTTTTCACACATCTTAAAAAGCTACAAGACGTATATTTTCACATGTGAAGATGTTTTTCACACATATTAAAAAGCTACAAGACGTATATTTTCACATGTGAAGATGTTTTTCACACATCTTAAAAAGCTACAAGACGTATATTTTCACATGTGAAGATGTTTTTCACACATCTTAAAAAGCTACAAGACGTATATTTTCACATGTGAAGATGTTTTTCACACATCTTAAAAAGCTACAAGACGTATATTTTCACATGTGAAGATGTTTTTCACACATCTTAAAAGGCTACAAGACGTATATTTTCACATGTGACGAGGTTGTTCACACAACTTATAGTAGTTGTAAATGTGCTTATTGAAGTCGTTCACCTATACCTTTGTCAAGTGAAAACGAAATCTATAATTAATAAAGCATAACCGTAAGTACTATCAAGCCTACTAAAACAATGAATCAGCAAATAAAGTTCACAGCTTGCGCATTATTGGTTTAGGCATTTCATCAAACAGTTGATGTGCAAAATTACATGAACAAAAATGAACAAAAATTACAAGCAAATCGTCAATATGAACACCAATTACAACTATGTGAATGATGAAAGTGTAAGAATTTAACCTTTTGAAGAGCCAATTTTAACCTAATAGCCTCCAAATTAGTGACAGAAAGGTACTAGGTGCTGCCATGGCGACGACGGTGTAGTGGTGGTTTGAACGGCGGTGATCAGGCGGTGTAATGGTGGTTGTGCTGGCGGTTTAGTGGTGGTTGTGACTCGGTGTTGGAGTGGTTCTCATCTGAGAAGATTTTATTTGTTTTCACGTTTGATTTGTGAAGTATGTGTGTTTTTTATATATATTAGTGTAAATTACAAATGTACCCTCGTTTAATAATTAGTGTAAATTGGGGATTGATCTAGGCCTTTAGATTGAAAAAAAGAGGGGATGGATGGAAGGCTAGGATCCCTTCTTTCCTTCTCACAAAAATTAGCCTTCTCAATTGAATATATATATATATATCTTACATTATATATACGTGGATGTCATAATGATGACTCACCCACATACTTGCCACATCATTATTAAAGAATTCCCACATCAGCAACATTTCAATCTACATAAGCATATGTGAATTCCACCTAGGCAAATACTTTTGCCACGTAAGCATTTAACATGCCACCTATGCAACTATTTATGCCACGTAGCCAATTAAGTATTCCACCTAGGCATTTATTGTGACAGCTTAATTCGTCCCAGCTTAATCCGAAAAAATATGTACTTGCTAGGGTTTGAACTCGGGTTGCTATGCACAAGAGATAACATCTCAACCACTAAGGCATTTCCCACATTTGTGATAAATTTTTCAAAACAAAACTAATAAAAGACCGCTCATCACTCATATTTGAATTTAAGACCGGAAACATTTTTTGTGATTGGAAGCAATTGAATGCAATATTCAAAGTCAATGTAAAACACATTAACTGTTACCAAAAATACTACATATCAGTTTGAAAACCAAGCCAAACGTGATGTCAGATCTAAAAAAATCAGGGATTTTCATAACAAAAACCACCAAACTCACACAATTAAAATTTTCAAACTAATTTCCTGTTCATTTTTTTAAAATCAGAGCTTCATCAACCAAGAACCAGGTTTGTAAATGTTATATTTTTTTATACTATAATTGTACCCTTAATGATTTACGGCTCACTTTTGTTTATCCTCAATTTTTATTGTTGATCTAATTTATAAATTGATTGGGTCTTTTTGGGATGTTTTCCTGTGATTTCAAGTAACAGTTTTCGGGCTGATGATTCATAGGTCCAATTGACGATTGACAGTCAAATATCATTTTAAGGTATGTATGATTTTCAGCTTTCGTCTAAGTCAATCTTTGCATTCGATCCATGAAGCTTTGATTTTTAATGTGTCTGCGTGATATTTTTTTGATTGATATTAGGATTTGAACTCATAAACTAGATCATACTCCAATCGTTTGATTATGAGTTATTGATTATTTATTGTGTGATTTAGAATTTAGAATAGGTTGCCATGATTCTGAGTTTTGATATCAACCCCTACTCTAAATGTAATTAAGTGTTGGATTCAATGCCAAAAATATTACTTAAACATCTGAAGACTGAAGTGATTTATTTCTTATAGTGTTTGTTAAAATGTGACAGTGAAATATTTTTGAAGATGTTTAATGTATTGATGCTCACCAATAAATTTATATATTTAAGATTTTTTTTCATCTATGAATGTAGGGATGTGTATTTGAGGATGTGAAGTTCACAAACGTGGTTTGGCAAGGAAAAATACGACTTGATCTTGAGGAGATTATCCAAAATACGACTTCATGCAAATTTTGTTTCAACTACCTGTATTTAAAAAACATGTATGAAATTTAGCTTAAAATTTTGAACTTTTGTTGCTTAATAGTGGATTGCTAGAAAAAAAACTAGAACTAAGCCCAAAAAATGTAATTTTCTTAGTTAAATGTGGCTGAAAGATCTGTAATTGCGTTTTTTTGTTGTTGATTGATACTAAACAATGCTTTATTTGATTGCCCTTTTCGTTTACTATATATTAGAGGAAAAAGATATGGTTGCATAAATCCTCAAACCGTAAAAGTGG
>BQNB010000348.1:17115-74362 GCA_026074375.1 Tanacetum coccineum
CGGTTTACTACTTCCTGTATCACTTGTAATATAAGCAGATTAGTGTATAAAAATAAAAAACGACAAAAAGATTTTTCTTTTATAAAATTTTTGAAAAAAAACCAAATATAAAATTTAAAAAACAAAATATAAAATCAGAAAATTTCAAAAACCATAAAAAAATCTTCTCGACATGTCTTTCATAAATCGATAATATCTACGAAATTAGAAATGTCATTCAATAATGACACAGTTCTGTAGATAAAGTTCGACTGAAAGTTTAAAAACATCTTAAAACATGTCATCTCAAATTTTCTTATGGATTATTATTAAATATAAGATAACAACCCGGTCCCTAAAGAAAAGGAAATTGTACGCTTCAGTGCAGTTATCCTTAACAACAAAAAGAGAAGTCTTTTCGGTCTTGAGTTTAAAGATTCAAAACATTTAAAGTTTTGTAACTCAAAAATGACTTGTGTGTAAAAGAAAATGTACGTCAAAAAGTGCATTTTGTCCTTAAAAGATTAATTTTCTTTATCTCGAGCAATTTTACTCAAAATATGTTTATCAAACATGCTCGAGTTAAACGATTTTTTCAAAAATGATGGATAATTAAACCATAATCAGTTTTGTCATTTAAATGGAAAAATATTTTCAAGAAAATTCGAACGGTCGAACAAATCCAAGAAATCTTTAAATGGACTACGATCTTTGTTCGAGACGGAGAACGAGCTTTTATATGAAATTTTCCAAAAATATGTTTGCTGCATCTTGCCGGCTCACAACCGATGTTGCAACCTTCTAAAGGACCGATGTTTAATAATGTTGCAATAATAATAATAATAATAATAAAGCCAAATTTTGACTCCGGGGATATCTAAATAAAGCCTCCGTCTCTGGACTCGTAGTTGAGTTGTGTAGGTTCCTAGTTTATTTCAAACACACAATATCTTAGAGAGAGAAAGCTAGAGAGAGAATGAAAAGAGAGAACATAGAAAACACACATAAACTATGTGTAAAAATGAACTAACCAACACCCTCTCCATGTGTGGAGAGGGTTAATATACTTACAAGATATGGGCCGGGCCGGGCTTTCCTTGGACTTTCTATAAACCGGCCCAGTTAGCTTACTAACTATTACATATAATAGACTACGAGCTAAGACACAAAATACTGAGAGTGACCGATCCTTTTTTTGGATTTCTAACAATCTCCCTCTAAGGGAGGTCACTCCAATTTACTATAAACTTAAACTTAGCATTCTATGAATGTCTTCAGTCATGCTCGTAGTCTTGATTCTTTGTCCTTTATCTTGTGATATTTGTAGTGATATTTTGACTTTAGGCTTGAGCTTGTTCCTTTAAACTTGACTCTTTATGTGATCTTGATCTCTTTGAGATCATCAACCAAAGGTAATCTCTAATCATCATCTTATGGTCTTTCGCCATCTTGTGTGCTTGTGACTTTCGGACCGACATGCTCATACCATTTTTGATCTTGAAAGCTTGAATATTCTTGGTTCTTGAAGTTCTTTTACTTTAATACTTGGTCACTTCAAGAAGGACGTGAGATATCAGAGTAGCGGAAGCCTTGAAACATTTACTTAAGCTTTCGATTGTTGGTTGTAGATCCCAGATCAGGGTGGAGACAATCAATAGCCTAGCTAACTACCAAGATGGTTACCGGATATCACTTGAAGTCGTGTAATCACTTTCCAAAGAAGATTATTCGACCCTATGCCTGGGTTACACGAATACCTTCTTGGGATAAAACCAAGTGTTTGTTCTTGTTCTAGGCACAGATCAAGAACCCTGCGTTTCTATGTGTTTTTGTTTTTTGTGTGTTTTTCCATGCAATTGTGTTCCCTATTTATAGGGGATTTACTCAAAACCTATTCATGGAATTGATGAGAGATTAATGGCCAATTAATCTCTTCCATAATTATCCTCTATAATTTAGGAATTAGGTGTTGCATGACCAAATAATATATATGGTCATTAATGCAGTTAAATCTGCCACTTAAATAGGCAAAAGTTATTAAAAAAACATTTAATGTAGTCAAACATGCCACTTAAATTTTGTAACCACATATTTAATTCTAACCACTAAAAGAGTCAGGTAAAATCAGTGACTTGATGGGTGTACACCCCGTACCTCCAAACCCATTTCCAAGTATGACCTGATTCCTAAAATTGCACTAAATTTCCAACAAATTGTTAGTAATATTAACATTATACTAAGGTTATCAGACGAATCATACCCCATATCATCATTAGTTTCATCCAACAAATCATCATCCATTACAGAGTTACATGGGATGTTAGCAACTTTAACTTTATATGTGAATAACTTTAACTTTACATGGGATGCAATGATTGTGGATAGAATTGAACCCTTCAACCCATTTGAATATTTGAAGATAAAATACACACACGTTTTCAAACACTTAAGAAACTCCTGACACTATACAAGCCATGTTAGTGTGTCTGTGTTCCATAATCAATTCTTAAATGTTTAAGAGCCAAAGTCCATGCTCCCTGATTTGTGAAGCGGCAAAACCTCAACATTTAACATAGGTGATTCTCTTTAGTAATGCTCCTGCCTAAGCACTTTTTCAAAAAAATTAACATAAGGAAGTAAAGACTTAATCCCCCCTTTCAGCAGTTTCCCAAGCAATTCCTTGAATGTTATGTATTTAATGTGCTTCAGTCATCTGAACGTTCAGCTTTCCACATTAAACTCAGCAACCAAGTTTCCTTAGTAGGGAGTTGGGTGTCCTAGCATTCAGCGACTTAGTTGGACTTTAATCACATCCCTTCAGTAGACTTTATAACCAAGTCTCTAGCCAGTCCCTTCGTCAAGTGATCAGCTAAGTTTTGTTGAGACCTCACAAACTCTATAGATATCACCCCATTCGTGATTAGCTCACGAATCATGCTATGCCTAACACCTAAGTGTCTAGACTTCCCATTGTACATCTGGCTATAAGCCTTTGCCAATGTAGCAGCATTATCACAGCGGATAGAAATAGGTGTTATAGGTTTGACCCATAATGGAATCTCAAGGAGCAAGTTTTTCAACCATTCAGCTTCCTTACCAGCATCTGCTAAAGCCACAAATTTAGATTCCATTGTTAAACCAGTAATGCAAGTTTGCTTCTTGGAAGCCCAAGAAATTACACCACCACTAAGCAGGAATACCCAGCCACTTGTAGACGAATTTTCTTCAGTGTTACTGATCCAGCTTGCATCAGTGTAACCTTCCAACACTGAAGGATAACCAGTATATGTCAATTTATAGTCCATGGTTTTCTTCAAGTACTTCAGTACCCGCTGAATTGCTTGCCAGTGCTGAGTACTAGGGTTACTAGTATACCTGCTCAGTTTACCAACAACAAACGCAATATCAGGCCTTGTACAAGTCATGGCATACATCAAGTAGCCAATCACCCTAGAATACTCAAGTTGAGATACAGCCTAACCATTATTAGGCATCAGCTTCTCACTTGTATCCATAGGAGTACTAACTTGAGTGCAATCAAAGTAATTGAATTTCTTCAGTACCTTCTCAATATAGTGAGACTGAGAAATTGCTATTCCATTACTTTCATGTTTAATCTTAATACCAAGGATAACATCAGCCTCCCCCATGTCCTTTATAGAGAACCTTGATGACAAAAATTCCTTTGTCAGGTCAACCTGAACTGGGTCAGTGCCAAAGATCAACATGTCATCAACATATAGACAAATGATGACTCCTTTACCAGATTCATCAAATTTGCTATATACACATTTGTCAGCTTGGTTAAGTAAATAACCATTAGACAAATCCACTTCATCAAACTTTTTATGCCATTGGTTAGGTGTCTACTTCAGTCCATATAGAGACTTAATCAGTTTACACACCTTGTTTTCATTGCCAGGCATGATGAAGCCCTGAGGTTGATTCATATAAACCTCCTCTTCCAAGTCACCATACAAGAAAGCTGTCTTCACATGCATCTGATGAATAATCAGATTGTAAATTGATGCCATAGCAATCAGCAGTCTTATGGTACTGATACGAGCCACTGGAGCATAAGTATCAAAGTAGTCTATTCCTGACTTATGTTTAAAGCCCTGAATGACCAGCCTTGCCTTGAACTTTTCAATAGTTCCATTTACCTTCAGTTTTCTTTTGAAGATCCATTTGCAACTAAGAGGCTTGCAACCTGGAGGTAGATCAACCAACACCCAAGTGTTATTGCCCATGACGGAGTCCATCTCATCATTAATTGTTTCTTTCCAGAAAGCAACATCCTCGGACTTTATTGCTTCATCAAATATTTTTGGGTCATCCTCAACATTAAAGCAATAGGAGTGTTGGTCAGAAACCTCATCCCTTGTTCCTTCAATTAAATATAATTGAAATTCAGGCCAAAAATTCTTTGGATTCCTATTCCTTTTGCTTTTTCTAAGCTCAGGTTCAGGTTTCTGAACAACCTCTTTAGTGACCTCTTCAGGGACCACTGAACCACCAAAGTCTTCAGTTCCATTAGGAATAGGAATCCTGAGACTTGGTCTAAGGACTGATGAGAATCTATTCTCATCAAAGATTGCATCCCTTGATTCAATTATAGAGTTAATTGAAACTGAATCATTAGGGTCAATGACATAGAACCTAAAAGCCTTGGAATGCTCAGCATATCCAACAAAGAAAAGATGCATTCAAATGCCTCTTTGACCCAAAGTTTTTAGCTTTGGATAAGGGAGTCTTACAACTACCCTACAACCCAAAACCCTAAGATAGGTCAAGTTTGGTTTCCTTTTAGTCCATAGTTCATAAGGGGTAATCATGTTCCTTTTATTGGGAACCCTATTATTGGGAACCCTATTTAATATAGCTTCACCCCAGAACCCTTGACTCAGCCTTGAATAGGACAACATGGAATTAACCATTTCTTTCAGTATCCTGTTTTTCCTTTCAGATATACCATTTTGTTGTGGAGTATAGGGGGCATTCGTTTCATGGATAATACCAACATACTGAAAATACATAGTATTCATGTACTCACCTCCCCTATCAGTCCTGAATCTTTTGATTTGGGACCCTTGTTGTAATTTAACTTTAGTTTTGAATACTTTGAATTTATCTAATGCTTCATCTTTTGAATGTAATAAATAAATATAACAAAACCAAGAAGCATCATCAATAAATGTCACAAATCATTTTTTATTCCTCAGTGAAGGAGTAGCATGCAGATCACATAAATCACTGTGAATCAGCTCCAAAACTCATCAGTTTTAAGTTTTACATTTTGAAATGGTTTATTGTAATTTTGGTCAGCATGCAAGTTTTACATTTTTCAGTGTCTATGTCAAAACAAGGATTAACCCATCCTTAGACATATCTTGCATATTATTATTAAAGTAGACATTGACCAATCTAACATACCATATGATTGAATCATTCAGTTTAAAGGTTGACATAAAGGCTGATTTACCAATATTATTAACAATATTAAGCCTAAACATTTGATTACACAAATAGCCAAAACCAATAAACACGCCATGTTTAGACAAAACCAATAAACACACCATGTTTAGACAAAACAAATTTATCAGATTTCAGTTACTTGATTATAAACATAATTATTCAAATTACCACTTGAAACCAAATTATTCCTAATATTAGAAACATGAAAAACATTAAACAAGGAAACAATCTTTCCAAAACTAAATCTAAGATCTACACAACCACATCCAATTACTGTGGACCAACAACATTGTTTCCCTTTGGCTTGTCACTATCCTACGCCCTGAGGGACTCCTCAATGCGCAAATGACTGCCCAACTCAACAAGAGTTAACTCTTCCTTCTTATGTTTCAAGGTATGCTTGAAATATTTTCAAGAAGGAGGGAGTTTATCAATGATACAAGATACATGAATAGCCTCATCCATGTTCATTTTATGTTGTGTAAATCTACTAAGTATATCAAGAAGTTCATTGTGTTGTTTCATAACTGGTCTTGAATCAGTTATTTTGTAATTTGTGAAATTACTAACAAGGAACTTCTTACTTGATACATCTTCAGCCATATATTTGGCCTCAAAGGAATCCCATAGTTCTTTGGAAGATTCAACATTCTGGTAAATATCAAATAAAGAATCAGACATACCATTGAGGATTAAACCTTTACAAACATAGTCATCATTGTCCCACTTGGCCCTTTTCCTGATTTGTTTTACGGTTGCATCATCACCACCATCTTCAGGAATAGGAGTAGTCAACACATACACCACAATCATGCTCGAAAGCAAGAAGTGCATCTTCTTTTGCCATCTTCTAAAGTCCACCCCTTTAAACTTATCAAGCTTGGCAAAGTTTGAAGCCATGTATTTCATAGCAGCATCATCCATTGATTATCACAAACTAATCTTCTTTGATTGTTGGTTGTTGTGTGTCCCAGATCAGGGTGAAGATAATCAATAACCTAGCTAATTACCAAGATGGTTACCGAATATCACTTGAAGTCGTGTAATCACTTTCCAAAGAAGGTTATTCGACCCTATGCCTGGGTATCATGAATACCTCCTTAGGATAAAACCAAGTGTTTGTTCTTGTTCTAGGCACATATCAAGAACCCTGCGTTTCTATGTGTTTTTGTTTTCTATGTGTTTTTCCATGCAATTATGATCCCTATTTATAGGGGATTTACTCAAAACCTATTCATCGAATTAATGACCAATTAATATCTTCCATAATTATCCTCTATAATTTAGGAATTAGTGATTACATGATCAAATTAAATATATGGTCATTAATGCAGTCAAATCCGTAACTTAAATAGGCAAAAGATATTACAAAATATTTAATGTAGTCAAACCTGCCACTCAAATGTTTGTAACCACCTATTTAATTCTAACCACTAAAAGAGTCAGGGAAAATCAGTGACTTGATGGGTGTACTGTTAGCCTTAATTATATTAAGTCAAACAAGATTGTTATCGGTCTTATTAAGTCAAAGGAAGTCTTGTAATGTAATAGGCAAGTCGGGATTAACGGGCTTGGATTGTAAGCTAATATTGTTTGTGTTTCGGGCTTAAAGCCCAAGATAAGCCAAGCCCGACCCATTTGGAAAGCCCATGTGCCAACTAGAAGGCCAAGGGTATAAAAGGAACCCTCTCCACACATGGAGAAGGTGTTGGTCATTCATATGTATGTGTAAAACATGTGTGTAACCTCCCACCACTCTCTTCTCTTAATCTAATATTCTTCCATTTCCCTTCTACCTTTCTTCTTATTATTTTCATCCTTTAGGGCTTATTGGGTTTGCTTATTAAGTTGTGTTTGGATTATTAGTGGGATATCATGTGGTATCAATCGCCAAAGGATGTTTAGTGTTTGATTTATGGTTAAGATATCAAAGTGTGACTTATTTTGTGTTTTAAGCTCATGGTTTGCTTTGTGTTTGGTTTATTTGGGTAACAAGGTTCAAGTTCTATATCTCATAAGCTTATTTCATGGCTTATTGGTTATATAAGCTTACATCTTTTTTTTAGCTTACTTTGCTTCTCAAATTTCTTGTTTATCTTTAGTTTCTCTTGTTTATCTTATATTTCTACCCTTTAGGTTTTAGTTCCTATCTTAAACAATTTTTATTTTGTAGTTCACTTTGAGCCATTTCTTTCAGTACTCTATTTTTCCTTTCAGATATACCATTTTGTTATGGAGTATCGGGAGCAATTGTTTCAAGGATAATACCAGCAGACTAAAAATACAGAGTATCCATGTACTCACCTCCCCTAGCAGTCTTGAATCTTTTGATCAGGGACCCTTGTTGTAATTCAACTTCAGTTTTAAATACTTCGAATTTATCTAATGCTTCATCCTTAGTATGCAATAAATAAACATAACAAACTTAGAAGCATCATCAATAAATATCACAAAGTATTTCTTATTTCCTAATGGAGGAGTAGCATGCAGATGACATAAATCACTGTGGATCGGCTCCAAAAGTTTAGTTTCACATTTTATATTTTGAAATGGTTTTTTAGTTCTTTTGGTCAGCATGTAACTCTTACACTTTTCAGTGTCTCCATGTTCATAAAGCTAGAATTAACCATCCTTAGACGCATAATATTGCATCATTTAAATTAGACATGACCCAGTCTAGCATGCCATAGGATTGAATCATTCAGTTTAGAGGTTGTCATAAAGGCTGAACCAATATTATCATTAACAATATTAAACTGATGACATCAAATAACATCACTTTATTATATCATTTATCCCATTTGTTTTGTCAACTTTTATATAATTATTGCATTATTTGGTACTTAATTGCTTTAAAGTTGATAAATGCAGTAATTTAGGAATGTTTTGTGAAGAAAAGCTAAAAGGCGCATAATTTAGAGCTAAAACAAAGACATTTGAAGATTACTAATTTATGACACATATGCCGTATCCAGCTAAAGAGATACGGCGTATCAGCGCCAAGACTTCACAAGAAAACGCGTTTGACCAACCAATACGGCGTATCCCTTCTGTCTACATATGCCGTATTCATGAAGATAACTATTCGAAGATATAGTAAATCAAGTAAATTGGGAATGATATCACTGATTGATTGAGAACGTAGCACACACTTCAATGAATCCAACCCTATACGCCGTATCATTCAAGAAGCATACGCCGTATCTAAAGACTTTGAAGAACTCAAGACCATTGCCTGACTTTGAAGAATACGCCGTATATACGCGTATATGATACTTTGGTCAAAAATCAAGAAAAAACACATTTTCAGCGGATATGGCGTATCCAAAAATGGATATGGCGTATCCAAAAAGTGGATATGGCGTATCCAAACCTGCTCATGAATATTTATTCGTGGAGCCTACGCCAACCAATCCCGATACGTCGTATTGAGTTCCAATACGCCGTATCGACCAATTTTCAGAGTCTATAAATACCAAACCCTAAATATGATTTAGGGTAGCTTTTTAGCCACCAAGTTTGATTTCAAAGATCTTAGAGAGCCAAAAAGGTCCTGCAAAGTGCTCCAATCAATGGGAAAACTCTTGTAATCATTTACACTCTATATATACGTTCGGTTAGCGTAATCTTTCTTTACTTTAATCGTTCATCTATGAATTCGTGTATTGTTGCAATGACTATCGGCTAATACCTTTAGGTATTAGCCATGTTTATGATAATATAATGTTTGGTTTGTTTATCTCGAATGCTTAATTTATCGTTGCTTGTTGATTATGTTTATCAATTCATACTCGTTTACGTGTTATTTATGTGACCACCTATCATTCAACTAGGTTAGTCCTACATATTTATTGCGCTGCAACTTAGTGTTGTGTGGGGTAGGCTAAGAGTTGGATAACTCTCCATATTTTCAGTAAGTTAGTAAGTCCGATGGGCTAGGGTTAATAAGATCATTATTAATCTTCCTAAGGATAGATTATAATCAACAAATTAAAATACTGTTTCTATTGCGGATGGTTTAATTGTGGACAGGATTCAACGTGTCTAGGTCTTAGAGAAGTACGCCTAAGTTAAGAAACTGATATAACGTCGGAGATAAAATACAAAAAGTCATTCATTGCAACTAGATAATCAAACCAACGTTTTTATTTAATAAAACATGGCTAATATTGTTTTCCTTATATAAGGCTGACCGCTTCTTATCTGGTTGTCTTCAACTTGTGTGTGCTTATTGTATTAAAAACCTTAGATTAGACACCAAAATCGTGCCAGTCTCTCAGGCTGAAACCCCCCCTTTATCATTAGCTTAGATTTTTTTCAATTTATTTAGTTACTACATAGATAACTAAATACTGATAAATTAGTAATATCGTTCTCGTCTTAGTGTTCGACACCCTTCTTACCAACGAAAGCTACATTGATCGTGGTACACTGCCGTTAAAAGTATTGTTTTTTAGGTATAGTCGGCATAAAATAAATAGTAAAACTTGATACATAAATAAACACTACACAACGACACATCAAATTTTTGGCGCCATCGCCGGGGAGTGAAGTTGTTTAATTCTTATTTATTAGTGTTTTAGTTTAGTTTAAATTCTATAATTTTGTGTTTGTTTGTGTGTTTAATTTCCTGCATTGTATATTTTGCATATTGTGTGTTTGTGTGCATTGTTACAGCCTGTTGTAACATTCTGAGTCGAATACTCAATACGGCATATTCATCTTCTTGGATACGGCGTATAAAGTTTTTCTAAACCAATACAGTGTGTTCGACTCTATCATCAATACGACGTATTCTGTTCACTGAATACGGCGTAGTCCATTTAACATTTTTCTTCGTAGCAAATTAATTACAGGTAATGGACGACCCCAACATCACCATCGAAGAGTACATCTAACTTATGGCTGATAAGGCTCGAGGGCGTGATAAGACATTTAATTGGGAAACTGCTATGTACGGTGAAGTATATTGTAAAGATCTTGATTCTTTCATAGATTTTGAAACAAATTTCCCAGCTATCGTCTACAATGATGCATCGACATCAAATCAAAATGTTTCTTCCGAACCAACTGTAAGTATTTACAATGCAATTAAATCTGACATTGATTTTCACATATCATTTTCCGATTCCGAGGACGAGGATTATACTTTTATATATAACAAGGATTCGTCTTCTTATAAATTAATTCATTCTAATGATTTAAAACCGGAACCGGTAAATGACTATGTTGAAATCAATATTGAATCGTGTTCGGAAAACATTGATGTCAAACCAATGGATAGTGTTATTTGCATAAGCAAAGACACCACTCCCGTTGAGTTTGATGAAAACTTTGAGACAAATCACGACGTACATCGTAAATTTTTTAAAATAAAAGATTGTTTCCCAATGATCAAAGTCGTGATTCAAAAACGTTTTCACAATAGGATGCCATTAATTTTTATTATTAAAAATTTATATGTGCCATTTGGCATCCCGTTCGACCTCAAATTATTTTATAAGGATGGGATTAAATTGAAGCAAGTCTAACTTAAAGACTTTTCTGTAAACAAAAGTGCTTGCCAGGAGACAACCCGAAATTTATCTTTCTGTTATCGAGTCTGTCTTCCCAGACTGTCTGTACGGCGTATCCAAACCCCATGGATACGGCCGTATTAATGACTTCTGGTCGATTCTGTCTTATTTCAACACAGTTCTACGGACTTATTCTTTAATTGAATAACATATACGGTATCAATACGGGTAACTAGGGTATGGATTACGATGTTCGACTTACCGTACAGTTTCTGTTATTATTTCGAGTCTTAAAACCAAACGAAATACCACCGGAGATGGAGTTGCACTTGTTTTCTTATGCTTAATACAGGACCTTCTGAACGAAACGACAACATTAGTGGAGTATTTATAAATCTGGAAATCTCGGAGTGTTGAAGTCTTGAAATCTCAAGACGGCCGTTCAACACATTTTTTTTACTCAAGAACTCAACTTGGAGAATCTTCCCGAGCAAAATATCAAGAGAGTTCCTCGTTCTAATTCTATTTCCCGTATTATTTAATTGTTTTATTTATACAACGAGGACGTTGTATAATTTAAGTGGGGGAGGGGGGTGGAGAATTAGAACGTACTTGTCATCCTTTTTACAAAATAACATGCTACGTGCTCAAAAGTGCTTAAAAAGGGCCAAAATTTTAAAAAAAATCAGCATGACTTTTGTAAAAATTACTAGTTACATTACCTAGCGCACTATAACCCTTGATACATATTGTGAGAATTAAGCCTATTCCATTTTCTAATTGTTTACTAAAAATTCCACAAAATTATGAGTGTGCCGGTGATGTAGTGGACTTTAGAACTTGGCCTGGGATTCATTCCAAGACCGTAAATGATTTAATTTACTATGAATTAGATGGTGGAACTGTTCAATGATAAATTTATAGGATTAAACCAATTAGCCATAATGTGTAAATTCAACTAACTACCCGGGGTTAGTTAATCTCTTGTAACCCTTATATCTCTCATTTTTAGAGTAAAATCCCATAGAAAACACTGTGAGCCATTCTTTTTTTTCTACACATATTATATGTTCGTTTACACTTTTTCACCTTAGCCTACCGGGAGATTAAGTCTATTTTAATCAATGTGCTAGTTGCTTCATGTAAAGTTTTGTATTTCCTGTGTCAAAGTGAAATTTTTCTATCTCTGTAATGGTCGGGAAATTACACAATGCAATGGGAAAAATATGTAGCTCGTAAGTTTCGCTACTTTCGCGATTTCGAAATATGTCTGAGAAGAAACGTTACAAGAAAGATTTTTCCGGATGACTTATGTAGTGAAGACCGGTGGATTTTAAACCGAGGTTTATGATATATTAATTTAAAAAAAGAGAAGAAAAATAGTCATTTCAAAAGAAGTTTATACCGAAGGAATCACTTGGAAGGATTGATTAATTCGTTGATACATTAAGTTCAAACCGGGGGGATGTTAAAGTCTTGGTAAAAAAGTGGCGATTTCACCACTGTATTAGTAAAGTTGTAAAGAGCGGGATGTAAGGGAAGTTGACCGTTATGGGAACGCCAACTTAGGTTGTCTTTGTCATTTCTATGATCGAGGCGTTTGTCTATATGTTCGAGTCTTTGTCATGGAACGGTCGAGGAAAAAGTTACTAGCAACCGTACCTTATTTGTTGGCTTAATCTATTTGTTTCGTAATTTTATTTAACACCCATTTTACTTCCCTTTCCTAGCAACTAACCTTAGTGTCTACTCGAACGAGGACTTGTTCGAGCATGCATGTCTATTCCGTCGTTACGGCCA
Organism: Tanacetum coccineum; assembly: GCA_026074375.1. Taxonomy (NCBI): domain Eukaryota; kingdom Viridiplantae; phylum Streptophyta; class Magnoliopsida; order Asterales; family Asteraceae; genus Tanacetum; species Tanacetum coccineum. Next base: position 29,886 of record BQNB010000348.1, read on the forward strand.
TGTATGCATGTCTCAGCTTCCTTGTTGGATGACGAATTTCGGTGAAAGTTAGAAGCTCCATACCCTATATCATTCTTCATCCTAACGACTGTTATTCACGGAACACGGATGTGATCGGATTGTATATGTCTATTCCGTCGTTACGGCCGTGTATGTACGATACAGCTGCCTTGTTGGTGTGGTACTTATGGTGAAAGACATTGATATCAACGATGCCTTCTTACCCAATTTATATTTTGACTTGTTACTCCTTAGCTTTAGCGGTGGAGATGTGTATCCTTGCCAAGCCTATGATATGAAGCTAATCGTGACCGAATAATTGAGCGTACCAATCAAATGTTGCACCCTAGACTAGTCGAGTGATCGGAGTGTTTTCATTTCCATATTTCGTGAAGAGCTTGGTTATGTACAGGTGATTAGGACAAAACGATGCTTAAACGGAAAAACCTCAACTTCGGTGGACACATTTTCATAAACTTAAACTTTTTCTAAAGTCTACTTGAGGACAAGTAGGATTCAAGTGGGGGATATTTGATGACATCAAATAACGTCACTTTATTATATCATTTATCCCATTGTTTTGCAACTTTTTATATACTTATTGCATTATTTGGTACTTAATTGCTTTAAAGTTGATAAACACAGTAATTCAGGAGTGTTTTGTGAAGAAAATCTAAAAGGCGCATAATTTGGAGCTAAAACGAAGGCATTTGAAGATTGCTGATTTCTGACACATATGCCGTATCCAGCTAAAGAGATACGGCGTATCAACACCAAGACTTCACAAGAAAACACATTTGACCAATTCCCAATACGGCGTATCCCTTCTGTCTACATACTTCGTATTCATGAAGATAACTATTCAAAGATACAGTAAATCAAGTAAATTGGGAATGATATCACTGATTGATTGAGAACGTAGCACGCACTCCAAGGAATCCAACCTTATACGTCGTATCATTCAAGAAGCATAAGCCGTATCTAAAGACTTGAACTCAAGACCATTTCCTCTTTCTGTTCATCTTCTTTTAAAGCTCATTTGTAGTTTTTGAATAGAAAATCTTGTTTCAAAACTTCTCTTGTTTTATTTTTTGGAAAAACCATTCGAAAATATCTACAAAAAAGTGGAAAAAATTTTCGCCTTAAAAATCAAAAAGTTTGTATTTTTATGTTAAGACTTTCTTAGATCTTCCTAGTTTTGCAAAAGAAATCATTAAAAGTGTCAAAAAGTGTGTTTTTTAGTGTTTGAAAAAATGTACTTTTTACCTTAAGCGATTTATACGCGTGATTTATACAGGCGATTTATACGCGTGATTTATATAGGCGATTTATACGCGTGATTTATACAGGCGATTTATACGCGTGATTTATACAGGAGATTTATACGCGTGATTTATACATGCGATTTATATGCGTGATTTATACAGGCGTTTATACGCCTGATTTATACAGGTGATTTATACGCGTGATTTATGCAGGCGATTTATACGCGTGATTTATACAGGCGATTTATACGCGTGATTTATACAGGCGATTTATAAGGGTAATGTATACAAGGAGATTTATACCAGTGATTTATACAGGTGATTTATACCATTCAACTTGAGAGATATACAACATTCAAAGTTAAATCAAACCACAACTCAAATACTTCAAAAACTTAAGATTCGATATCCATTCACAACATCAAAATGTCAAATACCAATAACAACTTGCAAACTCAAACATCAAATGCTCTTCATAATGCCATCGAGGAAGCAGGTGGTAAAGATCGTCCACCAATGTTAGCACCTGGTAATTACGTTCAGTGGAAATCCAGAATCAAGAGATACATCAACACCAAACCTAACAATGAACTCATCCACTATTGTCTCCAGAATCCACCCTACAAATTCAAATGTAATGAGAAGATTATTCTAGTTGCAGAAGGTAGTTCAGAAACCACTACAGAAGGGTACATGGAGAACTATAAGAATGTGTCACAAGACATAAGGAACCAATTGGATGCTGAAGCTGAAGATGTTCATATAATTCTTACAGGGATAGATAATGATATCTACTCAACAATTGATGCTTGTCCAAATGCATGTGAGATATGGAAAGCAATTGAAAGGTTGAAACAGGGTGAATCAATAAATGTTCAAGATCTTGAAACCAATTTATACTGGGAGTTTAGAAAATTCACATCACGGGATGGTGAATCACTTGAATCGTATTACTCAAGGTTCTACAAGATGATGAATGAGCTTGTCAGAAATCAGTGTGATGTTACCAATCATTAAGTGAATGTTCAGTTCTTACTCCAGTTACAACCAGAATGACAAAGGTTTGTGACGCTTGTTAAGCAGAGTCAAGAATTGAAGACTGTCTCCTACCACAAACTTTATGACATCCTGAAACAACACCATAATGAAGTCAGCGAAATAAGAGCGGAAAGACTAGCACGTACTGCTAATCCACTTGCACTTGTTGCTCAACAACAACCAGTTTACCATCCTCAAAACCATCCTAATCACTACACTCAAAATTCCTTAACCAGATCATAACAAGCTGCTACCAGAAATAGAGGTAAAGCAATTATCAACTCTGCTCTACCCACTTATGATCAAGAACCTACTATGGTTGCTGAAGATGATGAAATTTCAAAGGAAAAGGAAATTGATAAACTCATGGCTTTAATTTCTCTATCATTCAATAAAATATACAAACCTACCAACAACAACCTCAGAACTTTATCCAACACGAGTAGAGCAAATTAGGATAATACTCTAAGAATCAAAAGAGGAACAGTATATGATAATCAGAGGGTAGTTAATGTTGTTAGGGCTAGGGAGAATATAGGTACACAAGTGGTGCAGTAGTTTGGGATTCAGTGTTATAATTGCAAGGAATATGGGCATGTAGCAAGGGAATGTTAGAAACCGAAACGCGCAAAGGATGCAACTTATCACAAGGAGAAAATGCTATTGTGTAAGCAAGAGGAAGCTAGAATCCAGTTGAGTGCTGAACAAGCTGATTGGAGGGATGACACTAATGATGAACTTGAAGATCAGGAATTGGAAGCACATTATTTGTACATGACACAGATTCAAGAGGTTACTCTAGATGCTGCTGACAATTTTGGACCTATCTTTGATGCTGAGCCATTGCAAAAGTTACAAAATGATAATGATAACTATAATGTGTTTGCTAATGACAGAGAACATCCTGAGCAACCTAAATATGTTAATGTCACATATAAGAAGGAACATGGTTGTTAGGATCACATAAATGGACCCGAACAAAGAAGCTTCGGTCACTCGAAGATGCAAGACAAAAGTCTAGCTCGAAAGACAATGTTAATTAATGTTTATTATGTATACGGGCCAAGATGTAAAAAGCCATTGTGTCAGCAAAACCATAATAAATTTTTTGAAACATCAAACAAGGCTTTAGTTGATAAATTAAAAGGTGAAATTAAGGATTTCAAAACCAAAAATAAAAGTTTAGAATCATCAAATAACTATTTCAAAGAAGCAAACAATGAACTGTCAAAGACTAATCAGTTGATGTTCAAAGACCTTAAGAAGTTCCAAGATGAATTCTGATAGTTTTCTAAGATGTGATTATGGGTCAAAGGTGGCAATTGATTGTGCAAAAGCTAAAGGGGATTTAATGTCATACAAAATGGAATCTGAAAGTCATTTAATGAATATACTCGAAAGATAAACGATTTAAATCAAACGATTTTAGAAATGAAAAAGGAGCTTTTTGCACATCAAGAAACCATCTCCATAATGTCACAAGAAAAAGAGGCTCAGATTAAGTTTTACAAAACTCGTGAAGACAAAGAAATTGAAAAGGTCATTGCTTTAGAAAATAAGGTCAAAGCTTTGGATGATATTGTTTACAAAACCGGTCAATCAGTTCAAACAATGAATATGCTTAATCGTAATTGTAAAATGAGTTTTGTTAAACCTGAGTTCCTCAAGAAAGCTCAAAGAGTGAATCCTCGTCTGTATGATATAGGTTGCTATAATGATAATCTTGCTTTAATGTTAGCTCCTGAATCCGACGAAACAATTCATCTTGCCCAAGAAAGTCGATCAAAATTAAGCGATTTAACTGGGACCTTTTATTATGATAATAATGAATTTATCTTTATGATTTGTTGTTCCAAAACGTGGAAAAGTCGCCGGATCAAACGATCTTTTTCAGATGGTCAAAAATGAGTCTATAATATGTCAAGAATGAAAATTCAAATGAGTCTTTTAATAAACAAACAACTTTGTTAGAAAAACGGATGGATGAATCCATTCTGTGGGATCAAAAATATAAAAGCTCTAAAGAACTTTTCAAAATTATAAGTAGTGTTGATGCGATCTTTGATGGAGTGGAATGTTGCAAACAAATAATCGCTAAAATAACATATTTTGGTCACATAGATCCATTCATTCAAAATACAATCGAAGAAAATTTTTGTTCCCAAATTCGAAGAATCAATGCTGATTTAGAAAATTTTCACTTGTGTTTGAAAGAGGAAATGGTTGCTGACTTAAGATACTTTAATTCTCTTGAACATGAAGTAGACTCTCTCAAATCTAAACTGGAAACTCAAAAAACACAGTTTTTGAATGAAATCGACCGACTTTCTAGGGAATATTATTATGTTGATCACATAAATGCTATACTTGGTGTGTATACTACTCTCAACGAATTCACTGATGTACAATGTGATTATGTAGACCAAGTTGTCAAATGTGAACGTCTTGAAAAAGAGCTTTTAAAAAGTAAAACAACATAAAAGAGTTTTGAAGCACTTTAGAAACATGCGATTAATCTTGAAATTGCTTTACAACAATGTCAGGAACAGATAAAAAATGACAAAGCTTTTAAAGAAAACCAGTCAAAAGGTTTTCTGAAAGAACGTGAATAATATTTTGAAATTTAAGACTTGAAAGCTCAATTACAAGACAAATGAATTACAATAAGTGAGGTGAAGAAACTCATTGAAAAAATGAAAGGAAAATCAGTGAAAACTAAATTTGAAAAACCATCGGTTATTCGACAACCTAATGCTTTTAAAAGTCAAAGACAATCAATTTTAGGTAAACCGGCTACTTTTTCAGATTCTCTTGCAAAGACAGATTTCTCAAAGTCAAAATCAGTTACCACAAATAATGTGTCCAATGATTTTTCAAAACCAGTCACTACACAGATTTTGACTCAGAATGTAAAGTCAATTTTAAAGAACAAAAATCTGATTGCCCCAAGAATGTATAAAGTGCACACAAAGCCTAATCAAACCAGAACACCACAATTGCCTTAAGACATTAGGAAAACTAACAAACGCGTGTCTTTCTCTACAAGAGTAATTCCTACTACTAATGTTAGCAGACCATAGCTTAAAAGCAATCAATTGGAAGATAGAGTCATGCCTAACAATAGTAAAGGGAAGAAGCAAGAAGTAGAAGACCACCATAGGAATTTTATGTTTTCAAATATAAAACATCTATAATTATTAATGTAATGACTGTTTGAATGCTAAGACCTCGAATGTAAACGTTGTTTGTGTTACTTGTGGAAAATGTGTGCAAAATGACAATCATGATATGTGTGTTCTTCATTATATTAATGACGTGAATTCTAGGACTAGATAGCCAATTGTTGTGCCTATTAGTACTAGAGAACACAAGCGAACTGTGAACCAATCTGTTGCAACATCCCATAAGAAAATAGTTGCCACAGAATCCGCTGTCAAGAAACCTAGAAGCATAATTAGGAAGTTGTATGAGCCAGTTAGTAAGACATGCAGTGGTGGTTAACATAAGTTACACCTTCTGGTTACAATTGGTTACCTAAGTCCACAATAGGAATTGTCAAGCAATTGTTTAGTAGGCCTCTAGGATATGCATCTTGAACTGCTATTATTTTGGAACCTATGTCTCTAAGATGTTCCATATCGGTACCATTTACTCCAATGTCTTCTAATTCTTTTGCAGCCAGTAGAGATAATTCTATCATCGTCGACTAGAGGTGCTCTATAAGCTACTTGACGGGTATTGCTCAAGCTTTTTATCGTATTTTGTGGAGAAATTTCTAGGCACGGTGAAGTTTAGAAATGATCAAATTGCACCGATTCTTGGTTATGCAGATCTGGTTTAAGGAAAAAATACTATCAAGAGGGTTTATTATGTCGAAGGGCTGAATCATAATTTATTCTCCGTTGGACAATATATGTTGCGGGATTTGGAATTTGCTTTTCGGAAGTCTACATGTTACATCCGTGATTTAAAGGGAAATGATCTACTCATAGGCTCTCGTGGCACGGATTTGTATTCCATCACTCTTCAAGACACATCCACTCCCAATCCAATTTGCTTAATGGCTAAAGCTACATCGTCACAAGCATGGTTATGGCATCGTCGTCTTTCTCATCTAAACTTCGACACCATCAACTTGCTTTAGAAAAATGATATTGTGACTGGCCTTCCAAAGTTAAAATTCGTCAAAGATCATCTTTGTTCTTCTTGTGAGTTAGGGAAAGCCAAACTCAAAGTCTTTTCACACAAAGACTACCTCGAGCTCCAAAAGACGGTTACAACTTTTACACATGGACTTATGTGGTCCCATGCGGGTAGAAAGTATAAATGGAAAGAATTATGTTCTCGTAATTATTGATGACTACTCCATATATACTTGGACTCACTTCTTGAGGTCCAAAAACAAAACACATGAAGTTCTCATTGATTTCCTCACACTTGTCCAAAGAGGACTTCATGCTCAAGTTAGAACAGTTCAAACTGACAAAGGCACGACATTTTTGAATAAAACTCTTCATGAATACTTTGCAAAAGAGGGTATAAGACTCGGAAACGTCACTGCTCGATCACCTAATCAAAACGGCAGTACCAAAAGACGGGAAACCGTACCTTGTTGAGGCTGCTCGAACAATGATATGCGACGCTAAAGTTATTGTACTTTTGGGCTGAAGCATTTGCATCTATCATTGTTTTACTCAAAACCTTCTCTCGTAATCCTCGCATGTGGGAAAATGCCTTACCACATCTCATTGGCCTAGAAAAAACCGTCTGTTAAGTTCGTTCTCATCTTGGCCTCTCTTTGGACATCGTCCGAGTTGGTGAGAATATCGTAAAAAATAGTGGAAAAGGGAAAAAGCTTATAGGGTATTTAACAAGAGAACAAAAGTGATAGGTTGAACTTTTCATGTTAACTTTGGATTGAATTGCCTCTAATGAGGTCAGTCATGTCAGTTCTGACCCCATTACACTTTGTCAAATTAACAAATATAATAAACTAGAACTTGACATGACAGTTTAAGTACACCACCACACGGCCCCCAAAGTCAAGAAAATGGTTCACATGCGAGCTGAAACAGTAACAAATCATATGTGTTGGATTTCGCTAGTTAAGTATGATGTTCGATGAATTAATCAATGGAAACTACTCACAGTTGTGTAAATGTCTTCCATTCTACTTCAATAACGTTGTTGCAAGATACACCTCTATTGAACATTCATACAACACCTGAATATACAAGTTATAAGCACCAACTCAAGCATCAACTGTCACTGATACTGAGAACATTAAGTAAGCAGTAACTGATAAAGAAAATGATTAAGTTGATGGAAGTCGCATTTTCATCATCTTTAGTACTACGATAACAAAGGATCGGGGGAGACATCATCTTGTCTGGTTGATTGGTTTTAAACATGCATATATTCTTTCAGCGACCATCCTTCTTGAACTGTTGGTCAAAAGATCATCCGTTAGAAACAACAGTTATTGGTATAATCCTTCTCAATCAATTAGAACAAGACGTCAGCTAGAAACAAATGGCGAGATGTGTATGTTCGCACTCACCATGTGTCGAACTGAACCAAAGAACATCAAAGAAGCCATGGTTGATTCTGCATGGATTAAAGCGATGCAGGAAGAACTTCACCAGTTTGATCGATTAGATGTATGGGAATTAGTCGACATACCACTATGCAAAAATGTCATTAACATGAAGTGGATCTGGAAAAAAAAACGTGATGAGGAAAACACTATAATTCGCAACATAGCTCATCTTGTAGCTAAGGGATATGCTTAAAAGGAAGGAATTAATTTCGAAGAGTCATTTGCACCAGTTGCTCGATTGGAAGCTGTCTGATTATTTGTTGTGTATGCTGCACACAAATCATTTCCAGTATACCAGATGGACGTTTAAGACAACATTTCTTTATGGACCTCTGATAAGTGCTTAATTACACATATCTTTTACCTCTAAAAACGAGCTTAAATGACCAAAAACAGACAAAAACTGCCAAATATATGTTTGTTTTGCATTTGTATTGTGCAGGAAGTGGATATCATCAAAAAGACAGAAAACCAAGCCAAAATGACAAAACTGAGCATGGAATGGAAAAGACTGTGCAAAATCAAGGCCAAAGTCCAAAAATGACAAAGTCAGAGTCAATACTGAAGAATCAGCAGTCAAACCGGAGCCGGAACTGAAGAATACTATTGAATGCAATCTTAACCCATCTGATGGGCCGGGAAAGCCCAATAGTATATCTATGAAGACTGTGAAGACCAAATGGGCCCTCAATCAATTACAACAGCCCATTTGTGTGCAATTGACAAAGACTGTGAAGACTTTGAAGGCCCGATCCTAGCCCCAGTTGCAGCCAATCTCAGCCATTGTACACACAAATCCCACTTCATAACCTTATTGGGCTTGAAAAAGCCCAATAACCAAGCCTAAACCTTATTGGGCCCAGACACACTCAATTGGGCCCAATACAAGCCCAAGCCCAACAAAAGCCCAAAACTACTTTTTTATAAAACACAAGGGCTGAAAATGTAATTGTCCCTAACTCTTTTTTTTTTCCCTTTTGTATAAAAACCCCAGGGACCAAAAGTGCCAATTACCCAAACCCTCTTTGTTTTCTTTTAGTTATAAACCACAAGGACTTAAGCTGCCATTTTCCAAACATATTTATAACTGAAAATTGGGCTCAAAAAGAAAACGAAAAGAGTAAGAAAGATGAGGGACTTCTTTTGCATCTTTCCCAAAGATTTTGTTTAAACCTGCAACCACTTGTCCTGTACACCATGTACCCGCCAAAACCTAAAACCCCTCTCCCCCACGGTTTCACGCCAATACCACCTCCCAAAGTACTCCACAGCTCACTCTCACCCTTTCCCACAAACCCATTGCCCCTATAACCCCCTTTCCAGTTCATTTCACTCAACCCGAGCTACCCATCAATGGTGAGATGAAGACTAGAGCCAATCCAATGGCTAGGATTGCTGGGATTGCTTCCTACAAACACAGCTAGCACAAACCAAGACTCTTGGGGACCTCTATAAAAGAAGAGAGACCAAGCCGAACACAACACACCCTGTTTTTTAGTTTAAAGTTTTTACTTAAGCCTTTCTTTTTGTATTATTGTACCTCAGTTCTATTTTCAAAGTTTATGTTGTAAGTTTGTTTGTTTTTAATAAAAAAGTTAAGTGTTCTCTTGATATCACCACTGTTGGGATTTAAAAATTCATACAAGCTTTTAATTCTGTTTAAATTTATATAACAATGTCTCAAAGTTGTCACACTTTACTTATAATCTAATTTCTTGGCCATTACCTCACTTAAAAAAGTCAAAAACCCGAAATTTATAACTTAAGGGAGTGTTTGGCATAGACCTTAAAATGGGTCAAAAAGGGTTGGTTATGGGTCAAGTGCACTCAGCCACTTTTGGCTGAGTGTGTGGGTTTCATTTAGCCACTTAAAACACCACTGTTAGTTTGAAAATAAATTTTTAAGTGTCTTTTTGTTTCTGTCAAAATTTCAATAAGCAAATTCAAGCTAAACCACTTAAGCTGCTTATGCAGCTTAAGCACATTGTTTAAATGCTCTTTGGTGTTGTTTCTACCTATTTACCAAGCCCTTGTTCTGTCTTTGGTTTGACAGCATAAGTCAAGTGTTTGTGTATGCATATGTGTTTGTGAAATCAACCCACTTTTAAGCCCCATTTATCAGCAGCTTTTTCTAAGCCTTAAGCCCCAAAATTTTGAATATAAGCTTATTTGCCTCCCCTTTTCTTCTGTTTGTACTTGGCTTTAGCCAAAAAGCTCTTATGAGCTTATTTGCATAAGCCCAAAAGCCCCCTAGCCCACTGTTTGTTTCTCCCCTGGTGCTGAGCACCAAAGTTAAGCCCTTTTTTCTAGCTTATTTTAAATATAGCCATAGAATTTTATTGTTTCTTAATATAGCTTGTAGGTAGTTTTCTTAGGTTTAGCAGCTTAAATTAATTAGAATGCTTATTTAGTTAGCTTAATATTAGCTTAAAAGTCCTCTTTTTCTGTCTTTTATATAAAACTGTTACATAGCTTGTTTCTGTTTTAGCTTATTTTAGGGGCTTATTCTTAGTGACCTTAGCTTATTTAGGACACCCTTAGCCTAGTGACTTATCCCCCTAGCTTTCTAGCTTATTTTGTAGCTTAAATCCCATAAAGAAAAGCTAAATAAGCTGTTAAGCTTATTTAGCCACTGCAGTTTTCAAAAAGCTTAGTTTCTAGCGTATTTTGTTCATTCAGCATTAAGTGCTTATTACAAAAAATGTTCCTCTTAAGCCCTTGAATAAGTTTGCTTTTATAAGTTTTGTCTAATAAGCTGTTGGACCCACTTTGTAATCGGGGTCCAACTCAGGGACCATTTGTGTAATTTTCAATTTTCTAGTTAACTTTGTTAGTCCTTAGGTTAGTCGCCCTGTTACCCCGTTTGTCCTTGTTGCTTTACTCTGTTAGTCCTTTAGTTTAACAGCCATTAGACATTTAGTTAATTAAATAATTAATTTAGGTTTAAATCTAATTAGTTTAATTACTTTAATTTAAAACAGTAAAATTTGGGCATTTTTTTAGATTTGTTAACTTTTTCTTTATTTAATTTGATTTTTTTTTTAGATTTTTTATAGTTATATTTTCTGACTTTTTATATTTTCTTAGTTTTAATTAGTTTTTAATCTTTATAAATTCATAAAAAATCAGAAAATTAATAAAAAAATATTTTTCTTTTTTATAAAATTTTCTTTTGTCATTTAGTGTCTAGGAAAAATATAACATTTAGTGTAAGCTCAATTTGTCTTAAATTTCAGTTTTAGACCCGTTTTTACCGGGTAAGTTTTACCGTTTCTTTTCGTTTTGCATTCAAACGACCTCCGTTTTTATTCTAGTTTTCTTTATTTTTCAAATTAAGTTAATTAGGATTTAATTTTGATTTTTAATTTAATTTAGCATTTATTTTCTTAATTTTTAGTATTTAGGGTTCCCGATACCTTATTCTGTTCCCCGTATTTAATTTAGATTTAATTTTAGGATTTCCTTATAACTAATTTTGTATCCCGTAAGTTTTAAGATCCCCATTTCCTATACTTGTTTCCCGTAGATTAAATTAGGTTTTATTTAATTAATTTTAGTTATAATCATATCAGTTTCTCTATCAGTCAATTTCTCTTCAAACCAGGATAAATTTCAATTGCAGCCTCGTTGGGACATACGACCCGGGAATATCTCTTCCGGAATCTTTTTATCATTGATTTGATTCTTATATATTTTATATATATACCGTCAACGAATCAATTTTTGGCGCCGCTGCCGGGGAGGCATTTGCTACGATTTCTATCCGACTTTGATCTGAACTTATCTTATTATTAATATATCATAAAAAAAAAAAAAAAAAAAAAAAACCAAAAAAATCAAAAAAATAAAAAAATTGTCCATAAAAATTAAAAATCTCCAACTAATTCGGTAAAAATTACAAAAATTAATTATTCTCTTGCGGTATTATACAATAAGTTCGGTGAACTGCTGAGTTCCCAATTCGAACCTAAAGTTTTAAAACTTGCCTTCTGTGTCACTTAGATATACGGCTCACCTCGTTGATTAACTAACTATAAAGTGAGGTTTGAAGGAGGTTGTTCCTAGGAACTACGACCCAAAGGAGATATTAAGCTTCGCCGCTTTCCTACTCCTCCGCTTCACCTAGTACGTTTTTTCAAATTCGCGAGCTACCGTGAAGTAAGATTGATTATTTGGCTTAAGTTGTCTATCTCTTGTCCGTTTAAAATAGACTGTGAATATATTTTAAATCCAAAAAAAAAAAAAATTAGTGTAACTTCTTTTATTTTTTTTTATTTTTTTTTTTTTTATTTCCATTTTGTGCATGCGAAACTCGATTCTAGTCTAGTGCCCCCCCCACCAGCCTCGATCCTCTCCACCAGAAGGACCGCCAGTTGTTATCGAACCTCTTCGTATAGGAATACATCTAAGGAAGATCCTACAATAGAGCCTATGGGCAGACACTCGAACTATGGCTCAATTGCTTCCAAGCACCCACGAGGGGTTACGAGAGGACGCAATCTTATTCCTTGAAATTGTGGCATACAATTTCGAGCTGAAAGCTATGGGTTAATCAATCTTGTACCAGAACTAATATATGGTCGCTCGGTCATGACAAGAAGACCCGCATGCTCTTATCGTTACTTCATCAAGATTACATACACAATGAGGGTCCCCAAGTTCCAATTACTACGATTAAGCTTATGGCTTTTTCCTATTCGCTATCGAGGAGCAGCCCGAATATGGCTAGAAAAAAGAAACCCCTCGATACATTCAAACTGTGGGGCGATCGTGTATACCAAATTCATCAACCAGTATTTCCCTCCTTCTAAGACGACGCATACTTCGCAATGAGTTCACAAGAGTTCAGCAGAGGGTCGATGAATCGTTTTATGTGGCCTGGGATCGTTTCAATGATTACTTTGGGCATGTCCACACCTGGATTCTCAGAATTGCATCATATTGTTACAATTTTTATTGCCTTGAACATTATGATCAAGATTCATTGAACTCCGCAGCTGTGGAAACTTTCTTGGACATAATGCTCGCGAATGTTTAATAATCATCGAGAGCTAGTCCAAGGTTCGTCAAACTCGAGCTAAGGCAGTTGTTGACTAGGTGAGTACGATCTCTTTCCCCCAAGCTGTTTCAATCTGATGTTGCTGAACTAAAGGATATTGTCGAGCATTGCTCTTAGACAAAGATAGACCAAGGTTCTGCTCCTGGCTCCGTCTCATGCACCTGTCAAAGCAGTTGAGCTAGTTGTGTTACTTGTTGGTGGTGCCCATTCTCACCAAAACTGTCAGCCACTATGGCAACGTTTATCGGGACAACATTTCTGAGTATGTGTCTCAAGCCGCTGCATCTTATTAAACAAGTATAGCTCAATTTCGACCTCAAATGGTTTCAAATCATATTAGACCTCCAGGTTTTCCTCCGTTCAGAACTCTCAAGCTTTTAATGCTAACAATTTCATATCGGGGGATAAACTTTAACCCAAAACCGGGAGAGCAATTTCAACCAAAACAGAGGTGGAAATTTTAATCAGTCCAATTTCAATCAGAATCAACTTCATAGACCCCAGGTCAATCAGTCTCCAGCTTATCAAGCCCCCGTTCCTCAGACACACGGTGTGTCAAAAACAGATTTTGAAAGATATGTCACAGCCAATGATGCAGTGTTAAGAAACATGCAAAACCAAGGTCAAAACCTGCAATCCCAAAATGGCAATTTGACTGACATGCTTTCAAATATTTGTTACTGCTAATACAGCCTTCTACTTCCGGTTCTGGGAGCTCTTCCTGGTAACAATGTTAACCAACCCACAAGGAGGATTAAAAGGTATCACTACCCGAAGTGGTGTTACCATCCAAGGACCGAAAACAGTTAATCATGACACCGAGGTGACAAAGGACACGATGCCTCCTGCTAATAACGGAAGCACCGAAGACGTCCAACCTCCTGTTGTTCAAATTCAGTCTCGTAATCCAAACCCTGAGCCCATTGTTGCTCCTGTTGTTGCTCCCGTACCAAATACTAAACCTTCAGTTTCTCTTCCATACCCTTCGAGGCGTGATAATGAAAAGAGCCGTAATCAAGCTAATGAACAAATCGACAAATTCTATGAAATCTTCAAAGAGATGAGTTTCGAGATTAGCTTTACGGATGCTCTTGTTTTAATGCCCAAATTCGCCTCGACTCTAAGAACCTTACTTGGGAATAAAGAGAAACTGACTGAAGTGGCTCGAACTTCCAATGAACCCTGTCTAGCTCGAACTTCGATGAATGAACATTGTTCGGCGGTCATCTTGAACAAGTTACCCAGAAAACTTGGAGACCCCGGCAAGTTCCTGATTCCTTGTGAATTTCCAGGGATGGATGAATGCTTAGCATTAGCCGATCTCGGTGCTAGCATTAATCTAATGCCATTTTCAGTCTGGGAAAAGCTTTCACTTCCTGATCTTACTCCAACGTGCATGACACTCGAACTTGCGGATCGATCAATTTCAAACCAATGGGAATTGCAAAAGAATCTCCGTTTAAAGTTGGTGTATTTCACTTTTCCAGCGTCTTTGTGGTTGTATGTTTTGAGCCAGACCCCCGAGTCCATTTAATTCTCGGGAGGTGCTTCTTAAAAACCGGTCGTGCTTTGATTGATGTACACAAGGGTGAATTAACTCTTAGAATAGGAAAGTGTAGCCTCAACTTTTACAATTTGGATCAATACTTCCGTGATACTCGAGCCCAATTTACACTCCACATGACGGCAAACAAGATTGACGTCATTGATATGGCTTGTGAGGAATACTCTCAAGAAGTTCTTGGTTTTATGATACAATCGCGGGTGGAAATTCCATCCGTTTTTTGATCCCAATTGTTGCTACTTCTTCTCCTACCCTAACTCCATTTGGGGATAGTGATTTCTTGCTTCTCGAGGAAGCCGACTCTTTCCTTGGTCTAGCAGATGATCCGGATTGTCCAGCATATAATCCATTCTACTATGATCCTGAGGGGGACATTCTTATTCTAGAAGCCTCTTGAATAGTGAAACCACACTTCCCCTCCAAGTCAAGGAACAAATTCCAAACTTTAATCTCCAGAAGTCCGAACTGAGCTTAAAGTCTGGGATCTATTACAGCCAATTACTTCAATTGATGAACCTACTGAGGTTGAACTCTATGGAACTGCCTCCCCATCTCGAGTATGCATTTCTTGGGTGGGCGACAGCATGTTGCCCGTCATTATTGCTAAGAGTTGGATGTTGAGGAAAAAATCCGCTTCTCTAAAGGTTGCTAAAGTCCCACAAGCGAGCTCTCGCTTGGAAACTTTGACATTCAGGGTTTCAAACCCGGAATTTTTGTACCCAACAAGATTCTTATGGAAGAAGACTATGCAAAAGCGGTCCAACATCCAAAGAAGAGTAAAATTCCAAAATTCCCGATGTTATTAAAAAGCAAGTTGAACGCTTCTCGAAGCTGGATTGATTTACCCTTTCTCGACAGTCCCTGGGTTAGCCCGTTACATGGTGTACAATAGAAGGGAGGAATGACTGTGGTAGTAAAGAGGATAATGGTTGATTCCAACTCGTTTGGTTACCGGATGGCGAGTATGCTTTGACTTATTGTAAGTTAATGTAGGCACCCGCAAAGGACATTCCCTCTACCGTTCATGGACCAAATGCTTGAGAGATTAGCGGGGAATGAATACTACTGTTTCCTCGATGGTTTCTCCGGATTTTCAAATCCCCATTGACCCCCGTGATCAAGAAAGACTACTGTTATCTTGCCATAACAGGTACGTTTGCCTACCCGTCGCATGCCTTTCGGCTTATGACAATGCTCCAGGCCGTTTCAACGATGTGTGTTAGCAATTTTTCATGACATGGTTGAGAAGACGTTGGATGTCTTTTTCGGACGACTTCTCGGTCTTTGGTGAATTCTTTCTCAAACGCACCTCCGTTTAGACCACATGCTTCACTGGTGTGAAGACAAACTTAAGTCTTAACTGGGAGAAGAGCCATTTTATGGTCAAAGAGGGCATTGTCCTCGGCCATAAGATTTCTAAGAAAGGGATTGAGGTTGACAAAGCCAAAATCGATGTCATTGCAAAATTTACCTATCCCACTACGTCAAAGGAATTAGGGAGTTTTCTCGGTTCATGCCGGTTTTTACCGGCGGTTCATCAGGATTTCTCAAAAATATACAGAACCATTGACCCATATACTTGAGAAGAATACTCCATTCATCTTTTCGATGACTGCTTTCGAGCTTTTCCAAAACATTGAAAGTATAGGGGGGGGGACTTACGGAAGCTCACAATCTTGATTGCTCCTAACTGGGACCTTCCCTTTGAGCTTATGTGCGATTGCAGCGATTTCGCCATAGTGCAAGTTTTGGGGCAACGTCATGGAGAAACACTTTTAGGCCTATCCACTATGCTAGTAAGAACTTTGATTGAAGCTCAACGAACTATCACTTCGACTGAAAATGAGTTATTGCCATAGTGTATGCTTTCGAGAAATTCAGGTCTTTCCTAATCATGAACAAAAGCTTAGTGCTTACGGACCATCCGCCTTAAGTATCTCTTTGCACAAAAGGATGCGAAGGCGGGAGATTGCTCCGTGGTTCTCATCTCATGAATTTGACTTCAAAGTTATTGATACTAAAGGAGCCGAGAAACCTGCAGCGATCATCGTCCAGATTGGAAAACCGTATGAAAACGTCAGATCCTAAAGTGATAAATGAAATGTTTTCCTCTTGAGACGTTAAATTATGGTGACCGTTCGGGAGGACTCTAGATCCCGTGGTTTGCCGACTTTGCAAATTACCACGCGGGTGGATTCATTGTGAAGGGCATGTCGACCCAACAGAAGAATAAGTTCTTCAAGGACGTGAAACATTACTTCTGGGACGACCCCTTCTTGTTTAAAATTTGTGCGGATCAAGTGATCAGGCGATGTGTGCACGGCAAGGAAGCTCCCCCCCTCGACATTCTCGAAGCTTGCACAATGGACCCAACGGGGGACTTCATGGTGGAAACTCCAGCCAAAAAGATCTTTGACTCCGGTTTTCTTCGGGCCCACATCTTTAAAGATGCCCACGAGTTTGTCAAGAAACTGATGACTCGTGCCCAACGTCCATGGAAAAACCTTAACAAAGTGATGAGATGCCTCAAAACTCCATCCAAGTTTGTGAATCTTTGAAGTTATGGGGGCATCGACTTTAGGGGCCCGTTCCCGTCTTCCACGTGGGTACAAGTATATTCTCGTGGCAGTCGACTATTGTCAAATGGGTTGTAAGCGAAAGCACTCCCCCTCCTATGATGCCCGAGTTGTTTGCAAATTTCTGAAATCTCTTTGCCTGATTTTGGTGCTCCCCGTGCTATCATAAGTTGATCGCGGAAACCCATTTTTTGTAATGACCAGTTTGCTATGGTCATGCAGAATTATGGAGTTACTCACAGTCTCTCAAACGCTTATCAACCCACAAACAAGTGGGCAAAGTGGAAGATCAAATCGGGCTTGAAAAGAATCCTTGAAAGAACCATAGGTGAATACAGTGCTCTATGGTCGGACAAACTAGATGATGCATTATGGGCTTTCGCACAGCTTACAAAACACCACATCGGGTGTTACTCCATACAAACTTGTGTATGAAAGGCATGCCATCTTCCGATGAAGCTTGAGCACAAAGCCTATGGGCCTTAAAGCAAGCAAACTTCGTCCTATAATTACGGAGTGATACCGGAAAAGTTCAACTCAATTGAACTTAATGAACTTCGTGATCATGGCTATGAGAACTTTTGATCTATCAAGGCCAAAACAAGAGGCTCCATGACTCTATGATCAAAAACGTGTTTTCAACATCGGTGATCGTGGCTCCTCTTTATTTCCAGATATAAAGTTTTTCTCGGGCAAAACTAAAATCCCGTGGAATGGCACTTTCATCCATCACTAGAGTATTTCCGTACGGCATGTTGAGCTTTCTCATAGCCAACGGGCCAAATTTCAAAGTGAATGGTCATCGGTCAGCATTACTTTGGAGGGAACGTTACCAACAATTGGTAGTTCCAGATCTCCAAAACTTTCCCCAAGGTTCAATAAATCCTTGTGATTGGGTCATGCAGTCGCGAACCTTTAACAGAAGCCTTCGTGAGGAGGCCAACATTGCTTATCCGTAGGGGTTTTATAAAATAAGTGTTGTTGTTGTGTAAGTAATCTTGTCTTTTCCATTGCCCGTGTTTCCATGTTGTTGTTGTGGTATTGTCCAGGATTGCCGGATTGTGAAGTCTCCAGTTTTGTCATTCTTCAAGAGTTTCACATCCTCAGCTTCATTTGGGAATCCAATATCCTAATCTTATCGACTAAACGTTTTATCTTTTTGGCATACATCATAAAAGGCCTTAGGATTTAATGATAGTACCTTCAAAAAAATCGAGTCGATGTTTAGTTCTAGTTTGGGGGGGTTATTCGTTTTTGATGTTTCCCTGCCTGCCATTGTTACCACGGTAAACAGTTTTTACCACCAAAATACCAAAAAAATAAAAAATTTGAAAATTTTTTCAAAATATATTAAGTGTTTTTGTCGCAGTTTTGCTTTTCTTTTGGGTAGATAAGAATAATTTTTGACCGGTTCGGGCGTGTTGAGCCCTGCTAGTTCCTTTAGGCCAAGCTTTCACGATTTCTATTGCTTCTTATTTTTAATAAATGTGAAGAAACTGTGGAGAACTGATAGAGTTAAATATAAGTTAATGTGCTAAGAAAGATTCTTCTAAAAACTTATACAAGTAAACTTATGGTTTTTCTTCCGTGAATTTTCTAATCCACCTAATCATACGTAATCAATTTAATTTCAACTAAGTCAAATCGATGTTTTCAGTATAAGCTTCAAATTTGTAACTTGCGTCTTTCAAACGCGAGATTTGTTGTGATTTTAAAAGTTAATTGCAAGAAGCATGGAATGATAATGTGAATGCATAAATGCTTTGAATTTTGAAATTTTGCCAAATGATGCTGCAGTTGATATTATGGTGGCAAGTAAAAGATGTGTCGTGATATCCTACTCGCTAGCAACGAGGTTTGGGGTTCAAACTAGACGTTCTTTACTTCTTGGGATTTGTGTTGTCGTGAGATCTCACTTGGAAAGAAAGGTCAGGTGAGGGTTCAGACTAAGACACCAATCCTTAGCCATATTAGTAATAACGGTGGTGTATGTGGATTTTCCCACTACGCTAGCAACGGGGTGGGTTTTCAAACTAAGAACACCGGTCGTTGGTTGTGATATCCTGCTCCGTTAACCACGAGGTAGGGGTTCAAACTAAGCAACGCATTTCCTTGTTTTTAGATTTATGATTTGATTGTAAAAATGTTGCAAAAAGTTCTAAAAGTTTATAATCTCGAAAATCAAGTTACGAAGTCTTAATAAGTTGTTGTTGAGTCATGATCATTTTATACTATGAAAATATGTTGGTCTATGGTTAAATTAAAATGAGTACACGCATTCAATCGTATATCCATGTTGGGAGTTGAAAATTCACAAGTCATAAGTATGAGGGCTTAACATATAAACTTATATCGACAATGATCTTGTTTAATTGCTTAGCTTGGAACTTGTGAAAAAATCGAGGACGATGAATTTATCCGTTAAGGGACATCGTAGTTCACTCTGCGGGCACTTCTCAATCTTATGTTCCATGTGTTAAACAAATAAAGAAGCCAAACTTGTTAAAAATGAGGAAATCCAAAAATATTAGTTGTAAAGTTAGTGTAAACTTAGAACAATGGTGAAAACGGGGCTTAAGTGTTTCACTTAATTAACATTGTGTGAGGACCACACAATACCTTAGTTTTGGGATTTGTAAGTGCTTAATTACACATATCTTTTACCTCTAAAAACGAGCTTAAATGACCAAAAACAGACAAAAAACTGCCATATATATGTCTGGTCTTTGCATTTGTATTGTGCAGGAAAGTGGGATATCTATCAAAAAGACAGAAAACCAAGCCAAAATGAAGAACTGAGCATGGATTGGAAAAGACTGTGCTAAATCACAGGCCAAGTCAAAAAATGAACAATGTCAGAGTCAATACTGAAGAATCAGCAGTCAAACCGGAGCCGGAACGGAAGAATACTATTGAATGCATCTTTACATCTTGATGGGACGGGAAAGCCCAATTAGTATATCTATGAAAGATGTGAAGGACCAAATGGGGCCCTCATCAATTCCAACAGCCCATTTTGTGTTGCAATTGAAAGACTGTGAAGGACTTTGAAGGACCGATCCTAGCCCCATAGATGCAGCCAATCTCAAGCCATTGTACACACAAATTCCCACTTCTTATACCTTATTTGGGCTTGAAATAGCCCTATATCCAAGCCTAAACCTTATTGGGCCCAGGGACTACAAATCCTAGTGAGGCCCTATACAAGAGCCCAATGCCCATCAAAAGCCCAATAAATACTTTTGTATAAACACAAGGGCTGAAAATGTAATTGTCCCTAACTCTTTTTTTTTCCCTTTTGTATAAAAACCCCAGGGACCAAAAGTGCCAATTACCCAAACCCTCTTTGTTTTCTTTTAGTTATAAACCACAAGGACTTAAGCTGCCATTTTCCAAACATATTTATAACTGAAAATTGGGCTCAAAAAGAAAACGAAAAGAGTAAGAAAGATGAGGGACTTCTTTTGCATCTTTCCCAAAGATTTTGTTTAAACCTGCAACCACTTGTCCTGTACACCATGTACCCGCCAAAACCTAAAACCCCTCTCCCCCACGGTTTCACGCCAATACCACCTCCCAAAGTACTCCACAGCTCACTCTCACCCTTTCCCACAAACCCATTGCCCCTATAACCCCCTTTCCAGTTCATTTCACTCAACCCGAGCTACCCATCAATGGTGAGATGAAGACTAGAGCCAATCCAATGGCTAGGATTGCTGGGATTGCTTCCTACAAACACAGCTAGCACAAACCAAGACTCTTGGGGACCTCTATAAAAGAAGAGAGACCAAGCCGAACACACCACACCCTGTTTTTTTAGTTTAAAGTTTTTACTTAAGCCTTTCTTTTTGTATTATTGTACCTCAGTTCTATTTTCAAAGTTTATGTTGTAAGTTTGTTTGTTTTTAATAAAAAAGTTAAGTGTTCTCTTGATATCACCACTGTTGGGCTTGTATTTGTTATTGAAATTTTGACAAGAGAAACTAAATGTCACTTAGAGACACAAATTTATTGTCAATAATAAATAAAAAATACTAACAGTGGTGTGTTATGTGGCCCTATTTGAATACCACCCCACATCTCAGCCTAATAGTGCTGTCGCCGCGCACTTGACAAACCAACCTTTTTGACAATTTTAAGGTCTTTTGCCAAACACTCCCTTAAGTTATAAATTTCGGGTTTTTGACTTTTTTAAGTGAGGTAATGGCCGAAGAAGTTGATTATAAGTTAATGTGTGACCAAACTTTGAGGACATGGTTATATAAAATTTAAACAGAATTAAAAAGCTTGTATGATTTTTTAAATCCCAATCAGTGGTGATATAACGGAGAACAATTAATTTTTTATTAAAAACAAACAAACTTACAACACATAAATTTTGTAAATAGAATGAGGTACAATTAATACAAAAGAAGATTAAGTAAAAACTTTAAACTAAAAAATACAGTGGTGGGGACTGTGTGTTCGGCTTGGTCCTCTCTTCTTTTATAGAAGGTTCCACATGAGTCTTGGTTTGTGCTAGCTTGTGTTTGTGAAGAAATACCAGCAATCTAGCCATGGATGGGCTATAGTCTAATCTCACATTTGATGGGTTGACTCGGGTCTGAGTTAATATGATCTGACAAGGGGGTTTGGGTTAGGGGTTGGGGGGGTTTGGGGCAAGGGTGTTTAGTTGGGATTAAGGGTCGGAGAGTGAAGTGAGCTTTCTTCTGTCGTTGTGGTGAGTACATTTTGCAGGTGTGTCTGTCTGACAGTTTCGGTTATTGGATCGTGAATGAAACCGTTTGGGGGAGGAGGGTGGCGTTGTGTTTTAGGTTTTGGCGGGGGGGTAAATGGTAGATTTTTTGTACAGGACAAGTGGTTGCAGGGTTTAATTACAAATCTTTGGGGGGAAAGATGCTAAAAGAAAAGTCCCTCATCTTTCTTTACCTCTTTATCGTTTTCTTTTTTGAGGCACAATTTTCAGTTATAAATATGTTTGGGAAATGGCAGCTTAAGTCCTTGTGGTTTATAACTAAAAGAAAACAAAGAGGGTTTGGGTAATTGGCACTTTTGGTCCCTGGGGTTTTTATACAAAAGGGAAAAAAAAGTTAGGGACAATTACATTTTCAGCCCTTGTGTTTTATAAAAAAGTAGTTTTGGGCTTTTGTTGGGCTTGGGCTTGTATTGGGCCCAATTGAGTGACAATTTCAAATTCTATTTTGTCTGGGTCCAATAAGGTTTCAGGCTTGGTATTGGGCTTTTTCAAGCCCTGATTAAGGTATGATGTCGGGGATTATTTGTGTTGTACAATGGCTGAGAATTGGCTGCACTGGGGCTTAGGTTCGGGCCTTCAAGTCCTTCACAGTCTTTGTCAATTGCACACAAATGGGCTGTTGTAATTGATTGAGGGCCCATTTGGTCTTCACAGTCTTCATAGATATACTATCTGGGGCTTCCCGGATACCTATCAGATGGGTTAAAGATTTGCACGCATTCCAATAGTATTCTTCAGTTCCGGTCGGTTTGACTGCTGAATTCTTCAGTATTGACTCTGACTTTGGCATTTTTGGACTTTGGCCTTGATTTTGCACAGTCTTTTCCATTCCATGCTCAGTTTTGTCATTTTGGCTTGGTTTTCTGTCTTTTTGATGATATCCACTTCTTGCACAATACAAATGCAAAACAAACATATATTTGGCAGTTTTTGTCTGTTTTTGGTCATTTAAGCTCGTTTTTAGAGGTAAAAGATATGTGTAATTAAGCACTTATCAAATCCCCCAAACTATGGTATTGTGTGTCCTCACACAATGTTATGAAGGTAAAACACGTAAGCCCCGTTGTCACAATTTTCTAAGTTTACACTAATAAAAACTAATATTTTTGGATTTTCTCATTGTTAACATAGTTTGGACTTTCTATATTTGTTAACACTGGGATCTTAGTATTTTGAGATAGTGACCCGCAGAGTGATCTACGATGTCCTTACGGATAATTTCATCGTCACTCGACTTTTTCACAAGGTTCCATAGCTAAGCAATTAAACAAGATCATTGTCGATATATGATTTATATGTTAAGCCTTCATACTTTATGACTTGTGAATTTTCAACTCCCATCATGGATTATGACGAATTTGAATGAGTTGTACTCATTTTAATTTAACCAATATCTTAGACCAATTATTTTAATAGTCATAAAATGATTCATGACTCAAAGAACAATTATTAAGACTTCGTAACTTGATTTAGAGATTTAAACTTTAGTATTTTTGCAACATTTTAACTTCCATATCATAAGGTTCTAATAGCTAGGAATGCGTGTGCTAGTTCTGGACACCCTACCTCGTCGGTTACGGGAGCAAGGATATCCAACAACGACCGGGTGTTCTTTGGTTTGGAAACACACCCGTTGATAGCGTTAGTGGAGAAATCACATCAACACCTTATTCCTAATATGGCTAAGGTTTGGTGTATTAGTTTGAACCCTCACCTAGACCTTTGCTTCCAAGGTGAGATATCCACGAACTCCAAAATCCTAAGAAGTAAATAGTCTTGTTTGAACCCCCCACCTCGTTGCTAGCGGTGTAGGATAGTAGGATATCACGACACATCTTTTACTTGGCTCCATAATTATAATGCATGCTTCATTCGCAAAAATTTCAATATTCATGCATTTTGCATTCTCATTTCATTTTGCTTCTTTGGCATTTATCTTATATATCACTACAAAATCTCGCTTTTGAAAACTCACAGTTACTAATTTTGTAGCTTTTTCTGAAAAACATCGATTGACTTAGTTGATTAAATTGAGTACGTATGATTAGGTGGTTTAGAAATTCAGGGAGAGAAAACCATAAGTAATGGTATAGTTTTGAGAGAAGGAATACTTGCTAGCACATTTAACTTACTATTTAACTTATCATTCTCGTTCTTCATCCTTATTAAAATTCAAAAGCAATAGAATTCGTGAAAAGCTTGGCCTAATGGAACTAGCTAGGCTCAACTCGCTCCGACCGAAGTCAAAAATTATTCTTATTTACCCAAAAGAAAAGCAAAAAACTGTGCGACAAAACTTTATTATTTTATGAAAAATTTTCAAATTTTTTTTTTTTTTTTGGTATTTGGTGGGTTAAAAAAAACGGGTTTTAGTGGTAACAATGCTTGCAGGAAACAATCATATCGAAGTACCCCCCCAAACTAGATACAAACTCGTCTCGATGTCTTGATGGGTACTACATTAATCCTAAGGCCGTTTATGAGGTATGCCCAAAATATGAATTAAAACTTTTAGTCACGATAAGATTAGGACTATTGGATTCCCTAATGATGCTATGAGGATTTATTTGTGAAACTCTTGTATGAATGACCAAAACTGAGAGTCTTCACAATCCAGGGCAATCCTGGGACTATAACAACAACAACAACATGGTAACTACGGGCAATAATGGGAAAAGCACTAGTTATCTTACACAACAACAACCCACTTATTAAAATACGGATATAATAAGCATGGGGTGACCTACACGAAGCGCTTGTTTAGTGGTCGCGCATTTGCTCGACCCATCACAATGGTTTTATGACTCCTTGGGAATGTTTGGAGATCGGAACTACCATAGTTGTGGTACGTAGTTCCACTCCAAAGTAATGCTTGACGCGGTATGACCATTCACTTTTAAATTTGGACGTTGGCTTGAGAAAGCTCAACTGTGCAGTACGGAAAATACTTAGTGATGGTGTTGAAAGGGCCATTTCAACGGGGTTTTTGTTTTGCCCGAAGAAAATCTTTATCTGGAATTAAGAGGAGGACTCGTATCTCCGATTGTTGAAAAAAACATCGTTTTTGATCTTTGAGTCTTAGGAGCTCTTGGTTTAGGACTTATAGATCAAAGAGTTCTCAAATAGGCTATGTCTCGAGTCATTAAGGTTCATTGAGTTGAACTTTCCGGTGATCACCGTAATTATAGGATCGACAGTTTGTCTTGCTTTTTATTATAATTTAAGGCAACTGTTGGCTTTTTGTTGCTCAAGCCTAGTTCGGGAAAGATTGGCATTGCCTTTCCTATTACACAAGTTTGTAAGGCGTACACCAGAGGGGTGTTTTGTAAGCTTAGTGCGGGATTGGAATGGGAAGCCCATAATGCATCATCTAGTTTGTAACCGAACAAGAAGGCACGGTTTTCATCCTATGGCTTCTTTCAAGGATTCTTTTCAAGCCACGATTTGATACTTCCACTTGCCACTTGTTTGTGGGTGATTAAGCGCGGTGGTTGCGAGAGTACGGTTGAGTAACTCCATATTTCTGCATGACCTTTTTGCAAATGGTCATTACAAAAAATGGGTTCCGCGATCACTTTTGATTGCACGGGGTGCACCAATTGGCGATGAGAGATTTTCCAGAAATTGCAAACTACTAGGGCTCATTGGTGGGGAGTGCTTTTCGCTTCAACACATTTTGACATATTGAAGTCGACTTCGCCATCGAGAATATACTTGTTCCCTCGTGGGAAGACGGGAACGGGCCCATTAAAGTCGTGCCCCATATGTCAAAGATTTCACAAACTTGGTGGAGTTTTGGAGGCATCTCATCACGTTGTGAGTTTTTCTTGCGTTGGCTACGGTTTTAGTCACAGTTCTTGACAAACTCGTGGCATATTTATAGATGGTGGGCCAGGAAGAAGGAAAGAAAACCGGAGTACAAAGTCCTTGTTGGCGTGAGGTTTGGCACCATGCTTGTCCACCGGTGGGGTCCATTGTGGCAAGCTTCGAGAATCTGTCGAGAGCTCTTGCGGTGACACATCGCTCTGATCACTTGATTCCGCACAAATTTTAAAAACAAGAAGGGGTTAGTCCCAGAAGTAATGTTTCACTGTCTCCTTGAAGAACTTTATTCTTCTGTTGGGTTAGACATTGCCCTTCACTACGAAGTTTAACCGCTTGATCGATAATTTGCAAGTCGGCAAACCACGGGGTTCTAGAGTCTCCACGAAAGGTCACCATATTTAACGTCTCAATGAGGAAACTTTTCATTTATTCTCTTTAGGATCATTTGACGTTTTCATACGGGTTTTCCATTCTGGACAGTGATGATCGGCTATGCGAGGTTCTCGCTCCTTTTAGTATCAATAACTTTGAAAGTCAAATTCTTGGAGGTGGAGAACCATCGGAGCAATCTCGCCTTTCGCACCTTTTTTGCAAAGAGATACTTAGGGAGGAATGAATGGTCGTATGCCACTATGCTTTTGTTCATGATGAGGTTAAGGACATGAATTTCTCGAAAGCTTACACTATGGCAAGTGTAACTCTTTTTCAGTCGTTAGTGTATGTTCGTCTTGTGCTTCAATCAAGTCTTACTAGCATAGTGGATAGGCCGGAAAATGTTTCTCAGACGTTTGACCCAAAATTGCACCTATGGCGAAATCGCTTTGCCTATCGCACATAAGATCAAAAGGGGAAGGTCCCCAGTTTGGAGCAATCAAGATTGGCAGCTTCGTAAGTCTTCTTTCAATGTTTGGAAAGCTCGAATGCAGTCATCGGGAAAAAGATGTATGGAGTATTCTTCTCTAGGAGATGGGTCATTGGTCGGGAGATTTGTGAGAAATCTGAATGACCGACCGGTTACAAAAACGGCTATGTTGACCGAAGAAAACTCCATAATTCCTTTGACGGGTGGTATGATGTAATTTTTGCAATGACATCGATTTTGAGCTTTGTCAACCTCAATCCCTTTCTTAGGAAATCTTATGGCGAGGACAATGCCCTCTTTGACTCATAAAATGGCTTCTCCCAGTTTAAGGGACTTAAGTTGGTGTCTTCACACCTTTGAAGCATGTGGTCTAAACGGGAGAGGCAGAGTTTTGAAAGAATTCCCAAAGACCGAGAAGTCGGTCCATATAAAGACTTCCATCGTTTCTCAACCATGTCATGAAAAAATTGCTAACAACATCGTTTGAAACGTGCCTTGGGAGATTGCAATAAGCGAAAGGCATGCGACGGTTAGGCACAAACGTTCGTTAATCTCTATGGGCAAGTAAAAGTTTTCTTTTCTTGATCACGGGGAGTCAATGGGGATTTGGAAATATCGGAGGAAGAAAAGAAACCACGAGGAAAACAGTAGTATTCATTCCCCGCTAATATCTCTCAAGATTTGGTCCACTGACCACGTTGAGGGTAGTGGTCTTTGCGGGTGGGCTCATTTAACTTCCGATAGTCAATGCATACTGCCATCGGGTAAACAAACGAGATTGGAATCAACTCATTTTCCTCGTTCACTACCACAGTCATTCCTCCCTTCTTTGGTAAAAAATGTATCGGGCTAACCCTGCGGACTGTCGAGTAGGGTAAAATCAATCCTGCTTCGAGAAGCTTTTAACTTTCCTTTTTAATAACATCGTGGTTTTTTGATTTACTCTTCTTTGATGAGGACCGCTGGTACTTAGTCTTCTTCCATAAGACTCTTCGTGGTACAAAATTACGGGTTGATACCTGGGAATGTAGGAAAGTTTCCAAGCGTGAGCTCGCTTGTGGGACTTTTGCACCTTTATGAGAGCGGTTTTTTCCTCTAAATTCCAACTTTTAGCAATAATGACAGGGCAACTTGATGTCGCCTCCAAATATGCATATCGAGTGGGGATTGGCAGTTCTTGAGTCAACCTCAGTAGGTTCATCATGGAAGGAATTGGCTGTATTAGTTTCACAGACTTTAAGCTCAGTGTCGGATTCTGGCGAGATACGTTGGATTTGTCCTTGACTTGGAGGGGAAGTGGTTGGTTCACTATTCAAGATGGTTTAGATTAGGAATGTCCCCCTCAGTCATAGTAGTAATGGATTTTATGCTGGTCATTCGGATCATCTGCTAGACAAGGAAAGAGTCGGCTTCCTCGGAGCAAGAAATCACTTATCCCCAAATGGAGTTAGGGTAGGAGAAGAAAGTGCAGCAACAATTGGATCATAATACGGTGTGGAATTTCCAATCGCGATTGTAACAGTTAACCAGAATTTCTTTGAGAGTATTCCTCACAAGCCTTGTCAGTGTCGTCAATCTTGTTTGACGTCATGCGTGAGTGTAATTGGTCCGGGTATCTCGGAAGTTTGATCCTCAAATTGTAAGTGATGGGCTATCACTTCATATTCTAGAGTTAATTCACCCTGGTTGGCAAATCAATCAAAGCTACGACCGGGTTTTTAAGAAGCATCCTCCGAGAATTAACAAGGGACTCGGTGGGTCTGGCTCAAAATCTACCACCACAAAGTCGGCTGGAAAGTGAAATAACCAACTTTAACGGAGTTGTCCTTTTGCACATTCCCATTGGTTTAGATATTGATCGTTTCCGCTCAGGTTCGAGTGTCATGCAGGTTGGAGTAAGTTCAGGGAAGTGAAAGCTTTCCCAGACTGATATGGCATTAGATTAATGCTTGCTCGAGATCGGCTAATGTAAGCATTCATCCATCCCTGGAAATTCACAAGGAATCAGGAAAAACTTGGCCGGGGTACTCATGTTTTTCTGGGTAACTTGTTCAACGAGGACCGTCCGAACAATGTTCATTCCATCGATGTTCGAGCTGACAGGGTTCATTGGAAGTTTCGAGCCCTTTCTTCAGTCCTGTTTCTCTTTTTGTCCCAAGTAAGGTTTTCTTAGAGTCGAGGCGAAAATTGGGCATTAAAACATGGCATCCGTAAAGCTATCTCGAAACTCATCTCTTTGAAGATTTCATTAGAATTTGTAGATTTGTTCAATTAGCTTGATTACGGCTCTTTTCATTATCAGCATCGATGGGTATGGAAGAGATACTGCAGGTTTAGTATTTGGATGGTGAGAGCAACCAACAGGAGCTCACAATGGGCTCTGGGTTTGGTTTTTCGAGACTGATATTTGAACAACAGGAGGTTTGGACGTCTTCGGTGCTTCGTAATTAGAGATATGGCAACGTGTCCTTTTTCACCTCGGTGTATGATTAACTGTTTTTGGTCCTTGGATGGTAACCACCACTACTCGGGTAGTGATACCTTTTAAATCTTCTTGGGTTTGGTAAACAGTGTTACAGGAAGAGCTCCAGATCGGAAGTAGATGCTGTATTAGCAGAGTTACTAATTTCTGAAAGCATATGTCAGTCAAATTTGCCATTTGGGATGGCAGGTTTTGACATTGGTTTGATGTTTCGTAAAACTGCATCATTGGCTGTGACAGATCTTTCAAAATTCTGTTTTTTGACACACGTTTTATGTGTCTGAGGAACGGGGGCTTGATAAGTGAGACAAGATTGACCTGGGGTTTATATGTTGATTTGATTGAAATTGGACTGATTAAAATTTCCACCTTGTTTTTGGTTGAAAATTGCTCTCCGGTTTGGTTTGAAAGTTATTACCCCCCGATTGCAAATTGTTATGCATTATTAGCTTGAGAGTTCTGAAAAGGGTGGAAAACCTGGAGGTTAATTGATTTCTAACCATTTGAGGTCGGAAAATTGGAGCTTACTTTGGTTGTAAGTAGCTCGTCAGCGGCTTGTGACACATACTCAGAAATGTTGTCCCGATAATCGTTGCCATGAGTGGCTGCGACGTTTTGGTCGAGAATGGGCACCACCACACAGTTACACAACATAGTCAACTGCTTTTTTGACAGGTGCAGGAGCTGGAGCGGGAGCAGAAGATCTTGTTCTTCTTGTCTAAGGAGCAATGTCGGACAATATCCTTTAGTTCAGCTACATCAGATGAAACAAGCTTGGGTGGGAAAGAGTTCGTTAACTTAATTTGGCAACAATGCTTAGCTCGTGTTGACGAACATTGGACTTGCTCTCGATGATTTTTATAACATTCGCGAAGGCATTTTGTCCAATAAGTTTCCTCTGCTGCGGACGTTCAATGAATCTTGATCAATTATGTTCAGGCATTATTAGAATGTATCAAGTTGAGCAATTCTGAGAATCCATGGTGTGGGACATTGCCCTAAGTAGATCATTGAAACGATCCAGGCTCATAAAACGATTCATCGAACCTCTGCTGAAATCTGGTGATCTCATTGCGAAGATTCGTCTCGTCTTAGAAGGACGGGAAAAAACTGGTTGATGAATTTGGATACAAGATGTCCCAAGTTTTGATTGGATCGTGTAGGGGGGTTCTTTTTATAGTCACTATTCGGGCTGCTCTCGAAAGAGAATGGAAAAAGTATGAGTTAATCGTAGTAATTGGAAATTGGGGACCCTCATTGTGGGGATGGGTTCTTGTTGAAAGTAACGGATATGAGCTATGCGGGTCTTCTTTGTTCATGACCGAGAACTGTTTGTTCTGGGGGACATGATTGATTAAAACACCATGTTCAAGCTCGAATTTGTTTGCCACATTTCAAAGGAATCAGGATTGCGTCCTGTACCCCCTCGGTGGGTTGCTTGGTTGCAATTGAGCCATAGTTCTCGAGTGTCTGCATGGCGCTATGGTAGGGATCTCTCGGAAATGGGTATTTCTATACGATGAGGTTCGATAAGAAAACCACTGGCGGTTTTCCTTTGGTGGAGGAAGGGGTGCGCGGCTCACGAGACTGAGATCGAGTGCGCATGCACAAAATGGAAATAAATAAATAAAAGAAGTTACACTAATTTTTTTTTTTTTTGGATTTAAAATATATTCACAGTCTATTTTAAACGGACAAGAGATAGACAACTTAAGCCAAATAATCAATCTTACTTCACGGTAGCTCTCAGAATGAAAAACGCACAGGTGAGCGGAGGAGTAGGAATAGCGCGAAGCTTATTTCTCCTTTTGGGTCGTAGTTCCTAGGAACAACCCTCCTTAAACTCACTTTATAGTTTGTTAATCAGACTGAGGTGAGCCGTATATCGTAAGTGACACAGAAGGCAAGTTTTAAATCTTTAGTTCGATTGGGAACTCAGCAGTTCACCGGAACTTATTGTGATAATACCTCAGTAGAGAATATTATATTTTGGTATTTTTACCAATTAGTGAATTTTAAATTTTTATGGACAATTTTTTTATTTTTTTGATTTTTTTTGGTTTTTTTTTTTTTTTTTTTTTTTTTTTATGATATATTAATAATAAGATAAGTTCAGATCAAAGTCGGATAGAAATCGTAGCAAATGCCTCCCCGGCAGCGGCGCCAAAAATTGATTCGTTGACGGTATATATATAAAATATATAAGAATCAAATCAATAATAAAAAGATTCCGGAAGAGATATTCCCGGGTCGTATGTCCCAACGAGGCTGCAATTGAAATTTATCCTGGTTTGAAGAGAAATTGACTGATGGAGAAACTGATATGATTATAACTAAAATTATTAATAAAAATAATTTTAATCTACGGGTAACAAGTATAGGAATAGGGGATTATTTAAACTTACGGGATACAAAATTAGTTATAAGGAATTCCTATTAAAATGAAAGCTTAATTAAATACGGGGAACAGAATAAGGTATCGGGAAACCTAAATATTAAAAATTAAGAAAAATAAATGCTAAATTAAATTAAAAATCAAAATTAAATTCTAATTAACTTAACTTGAAAAATAAAGAAAACTAGAACTAAAACGGAGGTCGTTTGAATGCTAAACGAAAAGAAACGGTAAAACGCACCCGGTAAAAACGGGTCTAAAACTGAAATTTAAGACAAATTGAGCTTACACTAAATGTTATATTTTTCCTAGACACTAAATGACAAAAGAAAATTTTATAAAAAAGAAAAATATTTTTTTATTAATTTTCTGATTTTTTATGAATTTATAAAGATTAAAAACTAATTAAAACTAAGAAAATATAAAAAGTCAGAAAATATAACTATAAAAAATCTGAAAAAATCAAATTAAATAAAGAAAAAGTTAACAAATCTAAAAATATAAAAATGCCCAAATTTTACTGTTTTAAATTAAAGTAATTAAACTAATTAGATTTAAACCTAAATTAATTATTTAATTAACTAAATGTCTAATGGCTGTTAAACTAAAGGACTAACAGAGTAAAGCAACAAGGACAAAACGGTTTAATATGGTGGTAACCGGGCGAATAACACTAAGGATAAAAAGTTAACTAGAAAATCGAAAATTACACAAATGGTCCCTGAGTTGGACCCCGATTACAAAGTGGGTCCAACAGCTTATTAGACAAAACTTATAAAAGCAAACTTATTCAAGGGCTTAAGAGGAACATTTTTTGTAATAAGCACTTAAGCTGAATTGAACTAAATAAGCTAGAAACTTAGCTTTTTGAAACTGCAGTGGCTAAATAAGCTTAACAGCTTATTTAGCTTTTCTTTATGGGATTTAAGCTACAAAATAAGCTAGAAAGCTAGGGGGATAAGTCACTAGGCTAAGGGTGTCCTAAATAAGCTAAGGTCACTAAGAATAAGCCCTAAAATAAGCTAAAACAGAAACAAGCTATGTAACAGTTTTATATAAAAGACAGAAAAAGAGGACTTTTAAGCTAATATTAAGCTAACTAAATAAGCATTCTAATTAATTTAAGCTGCTAAACCTAAGAAAACTACCTACAAGCTATATTAAGAAACAATAAAATTCTATGGCTATATTTAAAATAAGCTAGAAAAAAGGGCTTAACTTTGGTGCTCAGCACCAGGGGAGAAACAAACAGTGGGCTAGGGGGCTTTTGGGCTTATGCAAATAAGCTCATAAGAGCTTTTTGGCTAAAGCCAAGTACAAACAGAAGAAAAGGGGAGGCAAAATAGCTTTATATATTCAAAATTTTGGTCGGGCTTAAGGCTTAGAAAAAGCTGCTGTGATTAAATGGTGGCTTAAAAGTGGGTTTGATTTTTCACAAACACATATGCTTACTCAAACACTTGACTTATGCTTCAAAACCAAAGACAGAACAAGGTTTGGAAATAGGTAGAAACAACACCAAGAGCTTTAACAATGTGCTTAAGCTGCATATGCAGCTTAAAGTGGTTTTTAGCTTTGAATTTGCTTATTGGAAATTTGACAGAAACAATAAAGACACTTAAAAATTTATTTTCAAACTAACAGTGGTGTTTTAAGTGGCTAAATGAAACCCACACACTCAGCCAAAAGTGGCTGAGTGCACATGACCCATAACCAACCCTTTTTGACCCATTTTAAGGTCTATGCCAAACACTCCCTTAAGTTATAAATTTCGGGTTTTTGACTTTTTTAAGTGAGGTAATGGACCATAGAAATTGTTTATAAAGTAAAGTGTGACAACTTTGAGACATTGTTATATAAATTTAAACAGAATTAAAAGCTTGTATGAATTTTTAAATCCCAACAGTGGTGATATCAAGAGAACACTTAACTTTTTTATTAAAAACAAACAAACTTACAACATAAACTTTGAAAATAGAACTGAGGTACAATAATACAAAAAAGAAAGGGCTTAAGTAAAACAACTTTAAACTAAAAAACCGGGTGTGGTGTGTTCGATTGTCTTCTTCTTTTATAGAGGTCCAAAGAGTCTTGGGTTGTGCTAGCTGTGTGAGTAGGAAGCAATCCCAGCAATCCTAGCCATTGGATTGGCTCTTGTCTTCATCTCACCATTGATGTGGACTTCGGTTTGAGTGAAATGAACTGGAAAGGGGGTTATAGGGGCACTAGGTTGTGGGGAAAGGGTTTTTTTGTGAGCTGTGAGCTGTGGAGTACTTTGGTGATTGTGGTATTGGCAGTGTCAAACGTGGTGGGGGAGAGGGGTTTTAGGTTTTGGCGGGTACATGGTGTACAGGACAAGTGGTTGCAGGTTTAAACAAAATCTTTGGGAAAGATGCAAAAGAAGTCCCTCATCTTTCTTACTCTTTTCGTTTTCTTTTTGAGCCCAATTTTCAGTTATAAATATGTTTGGAAAATGGCAGCTTAAGTCCTTGTGGTTTATAAAATAAAGAAACAAAGATGGGTTGGGGTAATTGGAACTTTTTGGTCCCTGGGGTTGTATTTTTTTTTTTTGTTTATACAAAAGGAAAGAAAAAGAGTTAGGGACAATTACATTTTCAGCCCTTGTGTTTTATAAAAAAGTAGTTTTGGGCTTTTGTTGGGCTTGGGCTTGTATTGGGCCCAATTGAGTGTGTCTGGGCCCAATAAGGTTTAGGCTTGGTTATTGGGCTTTTTCAAGCCCAATAAGGTTATGAAGTGGGATTGTTGTGTACAATGGCTGAGGATTGGCTGCAACTTGGGGTAGGACTCGGGCCTTCAAAGTCTTCCAGTCTTTGGCAATTGAACACAAATGGGCTGTTGATAATTGATGAGGGCCCATTTGGTCTTCACAGTCTTCATTGATTATATATGTGGGCTTTCCCGGCCCATCAGATGGGTAAAGATTGCATTCAATAGTATTCTTCAGTTCCGGCTCCGGTTTGACTGCTGATTCTTCAGTATTGACTCTGACTTTGTCATTTTTTGGACTTTGGCCTTGATTTTGCACAGTCTTTTCCATTCCATGCTCAGTTTTGTCATTTTGGCTTGGTTTTCTGTCTTTTTGTTGATATCCACTTCCTGCACAATACAAATGCAAAACAAACATATATTTGGCAGTTTTTGTCTGTTTTTGGTCATTTAAGCTCGTTTTTAGAGGTAAAAGATATGTGTAATTAAGCACTTATCAGAGGTCCATAAAGAAATGTTGTCTTAAACGTCCATCTGGTATACTGGAAATGATTTGTGTGCAGCATACACAACAAATAATCAGACAGCTTCCAATCGAGCAACTGGTGCAAATGACTCTTCGAAATTAATCCTTCTTTTAAGCATATCCCTTAGACTACAGATGAGCTTGTTGCGATTTATATGTTTCCTCATCAGTTATTTTTTTCCTGATACTTCGTTGTTAATGGACATTTTTGCAAAGTGGTCTATCAACTAATTCCCATACATCTAATCGATCAAACTAGTGAAGTTCTTCCTGCATCGCTTTAATCCATGCAGAATCAGCCATGTATTCTTTGATGTTCTTTGGTTCAGTTTGACTCATGGTGAGTGCGAACATACACATATCGCCAACTGTTTCTAGTTGACGTCTTGTTCTAATTGATTGAGAAGGATTTCCAATGACTTGTTCTAACGGATGATCTTTTGTCCAACGATGTTCAGAAGGATGTCGTTGATAGAATTTATGCATGTTTAAACAAATCAACATGACAAGATGATGTCTCCCCTCGTTCTTGTATCGGTGTACTAAAGATGTTGATAAATTCGTCTTCATCAACTTATGCATTTTCTTTATTAGTTTCTGCTTAATTAATGTTCTCAGTAGCAGTGATAGTTGGTGCTTGAGTTGGTGCTTAACTTGTAGTTTCAGGTGTTGTTTGAATGTTCAATAGAGGTGTATCTGCAACAACGGTTATTGAAGTAGATGGAAGACTTTGACACAACTGGAGTAGTTCCATTGATTAATTCATCGAACATCATACTAAATAGCAAATCCAACTCATTTGACTTTGTTACTGTTTCAGCTGCTTGAGGAACATTTTCTTGACTTTGGGGGCCGGGACTTAAACTGTCATGTTCAAGTTCTGTTGTTTGACATTGTGGAATGGGGTCAGAACTGACATGATCTGACATCATTAGAGGCAATTCATCAAAGTTAACATGAATTGTTTCAACTATCACTTTTGTTCTCTTGTTAAATACCCTGTAAGCTTTTTCCTTTTTCCTTTATTTTTTTTAAGATTTTCACCAACTCGGACGATGTAGCAAAGAGAGCCAAAGATGTGAAAGAACTTAACAGACGGTTTTTGCCATTGATGATGTGGTAAGGCATTTTCTCATGTCGAGGAATTACGAGTGAACAGTTTTGAGTAAAACATGTTATTGCAATTGCTTCAGCCCAAAAGTACAAAGGAACTTTAGCGACGCTTAGTATTGTTCGAGCAACCTCAACAAGGGTACGGTTTCGTCTTTTGGTAATGCCGTTTTGTTTAGGTGTTCGAGCAGTTGACGTTTCGTGTCTTATACCCTCTTTTGCAAAGTATTCATGAAGAGTTTTATTCAAAAATGTCGTGCCTTTGTCAGTTTGAACTGTTCTAACTGGAGCATGAAGTCCTCTTGGAACAAGTGTGAGGAAATCATTGAGAACTTCATGTGTTTTGTTTTTGGGACCTCAAGAAGTGTGTCCAAGTTATATATGGAGTAGTCATCCATAATTACTGAGACATAATTCTTTCCATTTATCATTTCTACCCGCATGGACCACATAAGTCTTGTTGTAGAAGTTGTAACCGTTCTTTGGGCAGAGGTAGTCTTTGTGTGAAAAGACTTTTTGTTTGGCTTTCCCTACATCACAAGAGAACAAAGTTAATCACTTTGACGATTTTAACTTTGGAAGGCCATTCACAATATCATTTTTCTAAAGCAAGTTGATGGTGTCGAAGTTTAGATGCGAAAGACGACGATGCCATAACCATGCTTGTGACGATGTAGCTTTAGCCATTAAGCAAATTGGATTGGGTGATGTGGATGTGTCTTGAAGAGTGATGGAATACAAATCCGTGCCACAGTGAATTATGAGTAGATCATTTCCCTTTAAATCACGGATGTAACATGTAGACTTCCGAAAAGCAAATTCCAAATCCGCATCATATAATTGTCCAACGGAGAATAAATTATGATTCAGCCCTTCGACGTAATAAACCCTCTTGATAGTAATTTTTCCTTAAACCAGATCTGCATAACCAAGAATCGGTGCAATTTGATCATTTCTAAACTTCACCGTGCCTAGAAATTTCTCCACAAAATTAGTTAAAAGCTTGAGATTTCCCGTCATGTGCTTTGAGCACCTAGAGTCGACGATGAATAGAATTATCTCTATGAGCTGCAAAAGAATTAGAAGACATTGGAGTATTGGACCGAGTGGAACACTTAGGAGTCATAGGTTCCAAAATAATAGCAGTTCTAGATGCATTTCCTAGAGGCATACTAACATTTGCGTTGACATTTCCTATTGGGGACTTAGGTTTCCATTTGTATCCAGATGGTGTAAACTTAGGGTACCACCAACTGCATGTCTTACTAACTGGCTCATACAACTTCCTAATTATGCTTCTAGGTTTCTTGACAGTGGATTCTGTGGCAACTATTTTCTTATGGGATGTTGCAACAGATTGGTTCACATTTCGATTGGGTTCTCTAGTACTAATAGGCACAACAATTGGCTATCTATTCCTAGAATTCACGCTATTAATATAATGAAGAACACACATATCATGATTGTCATTTAGCATACATTTTCCACAAGTAACACAAACAAAGTTTACATTGGAGGTCTTAGCATTCAAACTGTCATTACATGCAGTTATAGATGTTTTATTATTTGAAAACTTAAAATTCCTATGGTGGTCTTCTACTTCTTGCTTTTTCCCTTGACTATTGTTAGGCATGACTCTATCTCCCATTTGATTGCTCTTAAGCTGTGGTCTGCTAACACTAGTAGTGGGAATTACTCATGTAGAGAAAGACACGCGTTTGTTAGTTTTCCTAATGTCTTGAGGCAACTGTGGTGTTCTGGTTTGATTAGGCTTTGTGTGCACTTTATACATCATGAGACATTTCATGTTGTGTTCTTTAAATTGTCTTTACATTATGAGGCAAATCTGTGCAGCGACTGGGTTTTGAACATCAGGTGGAACATTTATTTGTGGTAAACTGACTGTGACTTTGAGAAATCTGGTTCTTTTGCAGAGAATCTAAAAAAGGTTAGCGGTTTCCCTAGATTGATTGTTCTTGACTTTTAAAAGCTTAGGTTGTCGAATAATATGATGGGTTTTCAAATTTGTTTCCACTAGATTTTCTTTTTCATTTTTTAATGAGTTTTACAACTCACTTATTGACAATTCCTTTGTCTTGTTATTGAGCTTCAAGTCGTGACATTTCAAAATATTGTTTCAGTTCTTTCAGAAATCATGTTGACTTGATTTTCTTTAAAAGGCTTTGTCAATGTTTTATCTGTTACCTTACTTTGTTGTCAAAGAATTTTTAGATTTATCGCATGTTTTCTGGAAGTGTCTTCAAAACTCTTTGTTGTTGGTTTACTTTTTGAAAGCTCTTTTCAAGACGTTCACAATTGACAACTTGGTCGTAACATCACATTCTATATCAGGTGAATTCATCGAGAGTAGTATTCACACTAGTATAGCATTCATGTGATCAGCATAATAATATTCCCTTGAAAGTCGGTTGATTTCATTCAAAAACTGTGTTTTTTGAGTTTCCAATTGAGATTTGAGAGAGTCTACTACATGTTCAAGAGAATTAAAGTATCTTAAATTAGCAACCATTTCCTCTTTCAAACACAAGTGAAATGTTTCTAAATCAGCATTGATTATTTGAATTTGGGGACAAAAATTTCCTTCAATTGTATTTTGAATGAATGGATCTATGTGACCAAAATATGTTCTTTTAGCGATTGTTTGTTTGCAGCGTTCCACTTCATCAAAAATCGTGTCAACACTACTTTTAATTTTGAAAAGGTCTTTAGAGCTTTTTACTATATTTTTGACCTAGGAATGGATTGATCCATTCGTTTTTCTAACAAAGTTGTTTGTTTATTAAAAGACTCTTTTGAATTTTCATTCTTAGCAGATGTATGACTCATTTTTGACCTTTCTGAAAAATATCGTTGTTTAGATGACTTTTCACGTTGCGGAACGAACAAATCATAAAGATTATTCAACTTGTCATAATCAAAAGGTCTGATTAAATCGCTTAATTTTGATCGACTTTTTGGGCAAGACGAATCGTTTCGTCAGATTCAAGGGATAACATTAAAGCAAGATTATCATTATAGCAACCTATATCATACAGACGAGGATTCGCTCTTTGAGCTTTCTTGAGGAACTTAGGTTTTACAAAACTCGTTTTACAATTACGATTAAGCATATTCATTGTTTGAACTGATTGACCCGGTTTTGTCAAACAATATCATCCATACTTTGACCTTATTTTCTAAAGCAATGACCTTTTCAATTTCTTTGTCTTAACGAGTTTTGTAAAACTTAATCTGAGCCTCTTTTTCTTGTGACATTATGGAGATGGTTTCTTAATGTGCAAAAAGCTCCTTTTTTTTTGTATTCATTTGGATTTTTAAATCGTTTATCTTTTGAGTATATTCATTAAATGACTTTTCAGATTCCATTTTGTATGACATTAAATCTCCTTTAGCTTTTGCACAATCAATTTCCATCTTTGACGCATAATTCACATCATGATACCTATCAAGTTTAGCTTGGAACTTCTTAAGGTCTTTTTACATCAATTGATTGGTCTTTAACAGTTCATTGTTTGCTTCTTTAAAATGGTTATTTGATGATTCTAAACTTTTATTTTTGATTTTAAAATCCTTAATTTCACCTTTCAATTTATCAACTAAAGCCTTGTTTGATGATTCCAAAAGCTTATTACAATTTTTGCTGCCATTAATTTCACATTTTAGTTTATCAATTAAAGAAGCAAGAAAATCACGTTCTTTGGCAAGATCATCATCATCCTGGTCATACGTTTCTCCGTTAGTACTCATATCCAATGAATCAATAGTGATGTTTGTATCACCTTGTTCCTCCAAATATGTGTCATTAACAGATTCAGGTTGCACAGGATGTTCTCGGTCATTGGCAAACACATTATAGTTATCATCATTATTTTGTACCTTTTGCAATGGCTCAGTATCAAAGATGAGTTCAGAATTGTCAGCAGCATCTAGAGTAACTTCTTGAATTTGTGCCATATAATATAATGTGCTTCTACTTCTTGATCATCGGGTTCATCATCAGTGTCATCCCTTCAGTCAGCTTGTTCTGCATTCAACTGAAATCCAACTTCCTCTTGCTTACACAATAGCATCTTCTCCTTGTGATAAGCTGCATCCTTTACCTGTTTTGGTTTCTGACATTCCCTTGATACATGCCCATATTCCTTGAAATTATAACACTGAATCCTAGACTACTGCACCACCTGTGCACCTACATTCTCCCTAGATCCAACAACATTAACTACCCTTTGATAATCATACCTAGTTCCTCTGTTGATCCTTGGAGTATTATATTGATTTGCTCTACTGGTGTTTGATGAAGTTTTAAGGTTATTGTTGGTAGGTTTGTAGATTTTCTTGAATGATAGAGAAATTAAAGCCAAAAGTTTATCAATCTCCTTCTCCTTTAACATTTCATCATCTTCAGCAACCATAGTAGGTTCTTGATCATAAGTGGGTGGAGGAGAGTTAACAATTGCTTTACCTCTGTTTCTGGTAGCAGTTGGTTGTGATCTGGTTGAGGAATTTTGAGTGTAGTGATTAGGATGGTTTTGAGGATGGTAAACTGGTTGTTGTTGAGCAACAAGTGCAAGTGGATTAACAGTACGAGCTAGTCTTTTAGTTCTTATCTCGTTAACTTCATTCTGGTGTGGCTTCAGGATGTCATAAAGTTTGTGATAGGAGACAATCTTCAGCTCTTGACTCTGCTTAACAAGTGTCACAAACCTTTGCCATTTTTGTTGTAATTGAAGTAAGAGCTGAACATTTACTTGATGATTGGTAACATCACACTGATTTCTGACAAGCTCATTCATCATCTTGTAGAACCTTGAGTAATACGATTCAAGTGATTCACCATCTCGTGATGTGAATTTTCCAAATTCCCAATATAAATTGGTTTTAAGATCTTAAACATTGATTGATTCACCCTGTTTCAACGTTTTAATTGCTTTTCACATCTCACATGCATTTGGACAAGCATCAACTGTGGAGTAGATATCATTATCTATCCCTATGAGAATTATCTGAACAGCTTCAGCTTCAGCATTCACTTGATCCCGTATATCTTGTGAAACATTCTTATAGTTCTTCATGTACCCTTCTGTAGTTGTTTATGAACTACCTTCTGCAACTGAAACAGTCTTCTCAGTTCATTTGAATTTGTAGGGTGGATTCTGAAGGCAATAGTGGATGAGTTCATTGTTAGGTTTGGTGTCGATGTATCTCTTGATTCTGGATTTCCACTCAACGTAATTACCAGGTGCTAACATTGGTGGATGGTCTTTACCACTCGCTTCCATGATGGCATTGTGAAGAGCATTTGATGTTTGAATTTGCAAATTGTTATTGGTATTTGACATTTTGATGTTGTTAATGGATATCGGATCTTAAGTTTTATGAAGTGATTGAGATTGTGGTTTAATTAATGCAATTAACGTTCACTGTATTTTACAAATCTGTGATTTTACTAAGAAAAGACGCAATTTTTACAGGATTATACTAAATCAAGAGAAAACCATGAATGAATAATTGTTTTGAAGTTAAGGTTTAATGTTTTAGAATTAAAAGTCTTATAAGTCCAAGTCTAAGAGTCCATGTTTGTGATTCATGGAAATTTGTCTAAGCATTTGAAATGGCAAACCACCACGAAGATGAACAAACCACCACGAAGTATCAAATCTCTGACAATTTTGGTGAACTACTACGTAGAATAAACCACTGCGAAGTGAATAAATCACCACGAAGTGTCAAACCTCTGGCAAAGTGAACAAACCACCACGAAGTATCAAACTGCTCTGCCAAAATGACAAACCTCTGTTGACCAAAGATTAAGAAAACCGTTGTTGACTTTTCAAATGGGCAAAGTTTCGTTTAGATAAACCATGAAAAAGAGTAAGCCGCTACCACCTGTATCAAACCTCTATGGTAAAGGTTTAAGCAAACCACTATGCAGAGGTTTAAGCAAAGCACTATGCAAGGTCACTATCAAAATAAGGACAACAACCAAACCTCTACTTGTACTATTTTTTGTTTTCTTGCTAAAATGTTGACTAACAAACAAAACAAGGTACTTTTCTTTAGCAAACCTCTACCAAGAATTCTAAAACTTAAAAATAAGCTTCAAAATAAGCTAGAAAACCACAAGCTTAGCTTATTCAAAATAAGCTTTTTTTATGGTGACGTTAGGAATAAGCGAAATACATGTTGAAAAGATCTAAAACAAAAAACCACAAACAAATTACTATGCAAATTGTCTCAAACGAATCTTAGCCCATCACAAACGGATCTAAAACAAATATTCACAAATTGTCTCAATCTTGAAAACGTTATAACTCTCAAACAGATTACTATGCAAAATGAAAAACGTTTTAATACAAAAACGACAGAAACAAAAACGAATTTAAAGATTCAAAGTCACAAATTGAAAATGTTTTTTTTATGGTTTACGTCAGAAGCAAAAAAAATTTGAAGATTAAAGATGTGACTTTGTTGATAGGTAAGAAAAAAAAGCTCTAATAAGCCGAATCAATAAGCACTTAATCCACCCCATGGCAATTGATACCAATTGTTATCCCAATAAGTTAATCCATTACATAACTAATAAGTATACCAATAAGCACTTAATACCGAATAAGCATAGAGAAAAGTAGAGAGAAACTAGAGAGAGAAACAAAGAGAGAAAGATTAGATTAGGAGGAAACACATACAAATGTAACCAACACCCTCTCTATGTGTGGAGAGGGTCCAATTTATACCCTTAGCCCTCTAGTTGGCGTATGGGCTTACTACTTGGGTCAGGCTTGGCTTATTTTAGGCTTTGAGCCTGTAACAAGGACAATATTAGCTTAACGTCCAAGTCTATTAATCCCGACTAGCCTATTACATTACAAGACTTAATCTAAACAAAGACGACCATAAACATTCTTGTTTGACTTATAGAAAATAAGGCTAACATCCCCTATTCCCAACTGATCAACAATCAGCATCTCCAAAAGATATATGAATTTAAGCAAAACAACTATATAGGGTTCTACAGAGACTAGCCATTTGGAAACAATTGAGAAGAATTCACGTGGAAGCCAGCTTTTGAACGGTTTTCTAATGTCTACTCTTTTTTATGAGCCCTCGACTAGGACTAGGGTTTCCTTTGAGTCAGCAATGAATTGGTTGGTTGGTGAGGTTTTGACTACAGAAAATGCGTACGAGTTTTCTTCAGCAGCCAAATGAGAGACACTCGAAGGTAATTTCTTAGAGGTTTTGTCTTTTTGTGTCATGGAGCGCCATCAACTCTGATGTTGACCTAATTTTGCAGATACAGTTAGAACTGTTGAAGGGTATTCAGACATAATTGTAAACAAATAGGCTCTTTGAAGGCGGTGCTACTAGAAGAGCTGCAATGACTGCTAACGTTCCAGTTATTAATGCTGGTGATGGTCAAAGTCAGCACCCTACTCTGATCCGATATGCAAACTTTTTCTCTCTTACATTCCAGTTGTGGATTTACTATGCTTGGTTCTGTTCCGTTGTAAATATAACAGGCTCTTCTTGACGTTTACACTATTGAAAGAGATATAGGAAAACTAGATGGAATTAAAGTAGGACTTGTTGTTGATCTTTCTAATGGGCGAACATTTCGCTCACTTGCATATCTTCTTGCCAAATTTAATAATGTGAAGATATACTTTGTCTCACCCGCGGTTATGAAGATGAAGGTATGCATTCAAGCAAATGATTAAACATTTATATATGAAACATTTATAGTAGTTTATGTAACACCCCCAAAAACGGGTCGCAGCGGAATGTATGTCCGGGGGCGTTACTTCATAATACACAGCGCTAGATACAAAAGAACGACCTCTAAATGTGTCATTTAAAAAGTAATCTCGTTGATTTTCTTGAAATTAATATAACATTGGTCCCATCATTGCATCACCATAAAACGCTTGAAAGCAATACAACGAGATTTGATCATTTGTATGTAAGTAGAAATCCAAGTATGAAATCTTGTCAATTTAGACTCCAATGCACAATAGATAATCCAAGCATCTAATTCACCTGAGAAAAACATGCTTAAAAACGTCAACATAAAGTTGGTGAGTTCACAGCCAAAGGGGTGTTTGTTTGTGGGTTTGGCACCAGTTAGGGTGCGTTTGGTTTGTGACAGCCCACAAGGGGTGTTTGGTTGTGGTTTAACAGCCGTATGGACTATTTGGACAGCAAGGGGTGCGTTTGGTTGGGTCGTGACAACCGTTAGGGTGCGTTTGGTTGGCGACAATCAACAAGGGTTCGTTTGGTTTTATATACATAGGGTGTGTTTGGTTTAGCGAAACGGAAAATAAACACCCTCTTGGTGCTAAACCAAACTTGACGCACCCGGTGGGTGTTACCTCCAAACCCGACGCACCCTCATGGGTTTGAGACCCAACCCGACGCACCCTTGGCTGTTTTTAATACAAACCAAACGCACCCCGTCACTGCCAAAACCCAGAAACAAACACCCTTGTTTGGTTCTTATACCAAAACGCACCCTATGTGGGTGATACAAAACAAAACCGGACGCACCCCTTTCGGTTATTTTATAACCAAACGCAGCCTTGTTGCTG
This sequence comes from Tanacetum coccineum, assembly GCA_026074375.1. Classification (NCBI taxonomy): domain Eukaryota; kingdom Viridiplantae; phylum Streptophyta; class Magnoliopsida; order Asterales; family Asteraceae; genus Tanacetum; species Tanacetum coccineum. Next base: position 74,273 of record BQNB010000348.1, read on the forward strand.
TCATAAAACTCGACGCACCCTTGGTGCGAATATGTAAACCAACCGCACCCTAGGTGCTGTGTGACGGCCACCCGAACCAAACCACCTTTG
>BQNB010000348.1:78243-177641 GCA_026074375.1 Tanacetum coccineum
CGTGCCTCCATGGATGGTGACATAGGTGGCTCAAGTCTGACAGTCTTCCGTGCCTTACGGAGACGTGTCTGAGCAAAGGGGACCTTAGTCTGAGGTGATCTGGGTATAGGTGCAGACTCATCCGTCTCAAATACCTCTGTATCCCTAGCTGAGGGAACAGGGTCAACAACATGTACAACAGAAGAGTCGGCCAGAGCTAGGTGCTCCTCCTCCTCCTCGTCATCATCCTCGTCCTCATCCTCGTCCTCATCCTCGTCCTCAAAGGGCTCCTCATCCTCATCATCAGTATCATCATCATCGTCATCATCAGAGGGCTCATCCTCACCATCCCTTCCATCAGCAGGATAGTCAGCATGATCCTCCTCGGGGTCCTCCTCTGAATCCTCATCCGGATCGGAGTCTGCCACATAGCCTAGTAACAAGGCGATAGGTGAGGCCTCAGCAGGTAGAGGCTGGTTCTCCAAGGGTGCCTCAGCATCGGATGGCACTAAGTACTCGAGGTACTTAGGCTCAGGTACGTATGGTACCTCGACAAGTGAAGGTGGGTACTCAGGACCGGGCACGTAATTAGGAGACAGTGGGTGATTTGGTCCTGGCAAATAGTCCTGAGATGGCGGGGCTACCAGTTGCATAGGGAGTCCATCGTATTCGTATATGATGACTCATGGAGAACCTCCATCAGACAGCTCCTCAGTAGCTCCACAAAAGACTATCTCTGGCTCGGAATCAGTGTAGACAGATATGTAGGTGACTGTGGATGAAGAAGGCATCACAGGATTTGTAACACTCAAACAAAGTTTACATTAGTACATATATAAGACCCATAATAATATACTTAATATATTATAAACACGTATGTGAACCATGCAACATCTAGTATACTCAACTAATGCAACAAGTAATGTATGAATGAATGTCCCATGAAAATCCCTTTGTATGATGCAATGTTTGAAAACGGTTATAGTCCAAGTAAAAACATTTGACCTTGTTCTCTATAACCTTGGCTCTGATACCAATCTGTAACACCCCCAAATTGGGTCGCAGTGGAATAATGAGTCCGAGAGCGTTACTTCATAGATCAATAGCACAAAATATGAGAACGACCTCTAAAAGAGTCGTTTAAAATACGATACATTAGATTTATTGAAATTGTTTAATACAAAGCGCAACGGCTTAAATTTTTCAACATTTGATAACAAAGATTTTAGATCATAACAATTATCTCGAGATGTACTGACTTCAAATCTTTAATGCATGACTCCCCAAAAGACTATCCCCAATGTATCCTTAGCACCTCGTGCCTCATTGACCTGAGAAAACATGCTTTAAAACGTCAACATAAAGTTGGTGAATTCATAGGTTTATGTAAATATAATGTAGGACCGCAAGATTTCCCCGTGATTATGCAACCTGTGCACCCATCACAAAATGGAATTACGTTTCCCTAAGCTCATGACACTGAAGCTCGACATGTATGAATGCAATATAAATATTGCCACATTACCCGTGATGATGTTCAACCCGAAACATCCTAAATCCGACATGGTATACATCCGTTGGTTCACTCTGTGACACCAGTGAGAGCTACTCAACCAGATGGGGATGTCAATCCCAAATAGATCTATTTATAACATTCGCGCTCACACAAAGTAATTGACAGTTCATGATAATAGGCACAGTGGGTTATCGCTACTTAGGCAAACACGTAATCATGATAAAATGTACACTTGCGTCCAATTTGTAAAACAATGCATGTTTCTCACCCCAAAAGTTATAAATCATTGATATAGTAAAACATGGGGCTATGAACTCACCTTAGTGAATAAACTGGAGTATATGAATCAAGTGAAATGGAACGTCACGGATAAGACCGAATGCAACCTAAGTAATTTATAGGTCGTGTAAGTACCATGTACTTTGAATAACCAATACTACATATAATCCTATATAGTTACATCACCACCTAAAAGTGTTTGTTTAATTTATCAAATTAAACAATTTAATTTGTACTTGTAAAACAAATGTCCTTGTAATTTGCAATTGTAAAAATGATATACTTGTCTAACAATTTGTTATTTGCCAAAAACACTTGATGTATTATTTATATAATTTCATTATATAAATAATTTAATTGTTTGAGAAAATAATATTTATAAAGTTAGATACATTTATAAATATTACTTTTAGTAAAAACGCCATATCTTTCTCGTTTTAATCCCGTTTTTAACGTTCTTTGAATGTATGGATTCGTATTTGAAAAATCTAATTAAATTTTACATTGTTTATATGATTAGATACTGTTATGAATAGTAGCAAGTTTTTATAAAGTTACTTTCACCTATTTAATTACTTAAAACATGTAAAATCCATAACTATTTCATTATCCATTGGTTTTCTAAGTTTCTTATATTTTTGAAATCACAAAAATATGTACTTTTAAGGAAAAATACAAAACATTATGTTCAAGTTCGAATTTATATAGTTTTTATAAACTTAGTTTTATAAAAACACTTTTATACACATTATCTCGTAAAAATCGTAACTCCTTCGTTATTTATCGGATTTTCAAGTTTCTTATATGCTTACGATCGTTATGAGATGTACTATTTTCGTGCCAGGAGTGAGACTAGAGATCGAAATAACCTTAAGTCCAACAAGATGATCCAGTAGTTTTTCAGTAGGTTTTGATACTTATTAAGTCATTACGTTAAGAAAGCTGTTTTGGCTTTATTGGCCTTAACCTAGAGACCATAATCCACTGTAATGGGCATGTGGGTCCGATTAAGGGTTGTAGAAGTGTAAGATTTCGATATCCTAGGTCCATTAGCACTCCTATCTTTAATAACCTATAAATCTGTATAATCTTCCAATTAAGTGAATTGGATGAGATTGGTATGTGTTTTTTTCGAGCTTATTAGGGGCTGTTGGGCGCATATTGGGCCTCGTTAATGGCCATTAGGTCCATTAAGGTCCGTTATGGTTTCTAAGTGTGTACGATTATACAACTAAGTTCAATAAGCTCTCAAAACCTTCAATAAGATCGGTGAGCTTCTTAATAAGTTGTGGGCCCTAGTTAATGGACTGTTGGGCCCATTTAACATTTGTTAATGAACTGTTCGGCCTAACAAGGTCCGTTAGTGGCCCGTTAAGCTTATTAGTGGTTCTAGGGTTTAATTAGAGTTTTGTTAAGCACATTAAGCTACTATTAAGCTCTTTAAGCTCTTTAAGTTATACATAAGGCATCCTATAAGCTTGTTTGTCCCATTCGTGGGCTTCGTGGCCCAACAGTGGACTTATAGTTCACTGTGGTGCGTTTGGTTTGTGTTGTGACAATTCGATCACTAGTAACCTAAAACAAGTCCATCAAGCACTCATATGGGTCGTGTTTACCACATGCAATCGTCCAACTAGTTAGTATATATCTTCCTATGCCAAGCCATCATGTTCTCGTGAAAAGTTTACGTGTAAGTTTTATGTAGTTCGTGTGTAAGTGTTTTCAATATTACTAAATAAGCCCTAGTCCTTGATAAGTCTTATTTTATACATATTAACACCTTTTAGCACCACACAAGTGATTATTTATATGTATACATGCGTGAAACATGTATGATTTGCACCATGCATGCACAAGCTCACGTTAGTTTTTTAATTACAAGCTAACGTGACCCAAATGACTAGCAACCAAAGAAAGGAAAGCATGGTATGAACATGTAAACACTAGAACGCAACTATACAAAAGTCTAGAGTCTTGGCTTTGAGTTTAATGAGTAAGAATGAGAAAACCCAGTTTGTATACCCTTATTGTGTATGGAACCCAAAGCTTCAAAGCTCTTTAAGTACCCCAATCTTTGCTCGTGTACCCTTAAATGTTCTTGTACACGAGCCTAGTGTCCCACGTATGCTTGAGTGAGCTTAAAAGTGAAGGTAATGGTGTGTATGGGTTCGGTTATGGTCCAAATCAAGAAGACAATAACAGAGGTTTTGCTTGGAGAGAGTTTGTGTGTTTAAGAGTTGTAAGAAGTGTTAAGTATCAAGTATGAGTGGGTTTATATAGGCTTAAGGTTAGTTAGCTTTTTTAGCCCCTAATCCAAACCAAACCGTGCCCTAATAGGGTAATTTTCATGGTTTCTAGTTAAGAACACTCTTAAGTTTTGTTAATTCCTCCTAAAGGACATCCCATAAATGCCAGAACATTGTCCTAGATTGCTTATGAATTTTGATAATCATAGGTTTTGTGATGTGTGTTGGCCACGTATCCCAAGACGCAAACGACGTCCAAAATGTGTATTTATTCTTTTGTCAGTACTTCTTACTCACAATTATAAACCTAATTACACACCAATTAATAGTTAGATGTGTACTTGGACTTAGGCATTAGATAATAGGAAGATTTCTAGTTGTTTAGGATGCTTCGTCTGTAGCATTTTTTAGAGGGAAAAAGAGGATTTTCGGTGTTGCCTAAACGTATTTTATGTTTACTGGGTTTAAAAGTGTTTATTGGGTTGATCTAAGGGTAATCTAGGCATTTCCGGGGATGTGCCAAACGTATTTTTATTGTGACCTAAGCCTTTTACAGGAACAACAAAAATAAAACACGCTTAGTTAATGTTTTATCTTCCTAACATAATTACATAAATTTTGCTTACTAACCTTAATTTATTGTTGACCGTTTACGTTTAAATGATTATTTCTATCTAGCCGATTTAGCTTAAAAGGATTAATAAAAGAAAGCCTCGTACCAGACTAAAATAAATAGTGAAGAATATTAGGAGTCGTAAAATGACCTAAAAATCTGAAATGTTACATCTTCCTAGTAGAACATGAAAAGTATCCACGTCTACTATATCAGACAAAACCGTGTCTTTGTATTTTCACATGGCAAAAGGGACTTTGCATTGTTCGGTTACTCTTACGTCACTAACGGCTTTTTTTAAGGCAATGATTCGTTACTAGAACAAAAAAACAAAATATAAACAAAGGCAACCCACTAATTAACCAGATGTTAAAAGTAAGTGCCGCAAAAGAAATGGAAATACAAACCAGGCTATTAATGCACTACAGATACTAAAAAGACAATACCCCTAAATAAAGAATTGAGAAAAGCATGATGGATCAATCACACCAATAAATGAACAGACCCAAACAAATCCTTAACCAAAACAAAGTTGTAGACTCTGAAGACCAGCAGGAGACAATCCACACCACATAATAGGACATAAAATGCACACATGGAGACACACAACACTTCTCCTTGAAAACACAGAAACATTAAAGCCAAAATTTTGACGGATCAGAAAGCCATAGATGCCATTTCATCGCATCAATCTTTTTCGACCTTCTCATTAATATGTCCTCACTAACGGCTTTAATCCAACCAATGTTGTATGGTTTTGGATGTTTATTTGGTGAAAATTTGAGACATGTCGCTATCACCCGTGAGATTATATTCTCAATACTTCCTTTGTCCATAATCATGAAGAACACATCTTGAATAATCTTGCACCGCGTGTGAAAAATGTTGTGTCATTGACTATCCTCACTTTTCTTAGTGTTTGTAAGTACTATTCGTCGAACAAGACCTAAGAAGGCTTCACTGTCATCATCATCATCTTCAAAAACAGCATCTTCAAAAACAGTATCAGGACCAATAAAAAGCCCTCGTCTTTAGATTCATTATGTGCCTTAATACCTTCAACTAGGTTAACACGCTTTCTAGCTCGACATTGATTTGAGGTATGACCAACTTTTTAGCACCGATAACTCTTTAGGCCTACGGGACAAGCATATGGGTTATTAGATGATCTTTTACAGTTTACAGGGATGTTGATATGATCAAATAAGTACATATATTATGTACCATTTATCACATATATATTGCTCATTTACTATAATTTTATCTAAGAATTGTTACTTAATCGTTTATATTTATGATTCTTAGAAATTTTGGAGCAAAAGTGGAAAAGACTTGGAAAACGCATGATTTGGTGCTTAAACGGAGAAAATACCGTATCAGACGAAGTATACAGCGTACCCAAGCTAATGGGGATATGTCGTATAAAAGACTTAGAAGAATTGACGAAAAACCCGTCTCAAAAGGATACAGCGTATGATACGTCGTAAAGAATCCCAAGTGAAGACCATACCAACTATGTATCTGAAGGCATACGACGTATTCGATTTATGTGGATATTTTGTATTGAAGGCGTAGTCAGATCTGACTTTCTATATCACATAAGTGCTTGGAGCCTAAGTTTGTTTAAGGATACGACGTATCCAAAAAAAGGGGGTACATCATATTAGGGTCGAGATAGAAAAATATAAATTCAACCCTAAGTCACGACTTAAGGCTATCATTCCTTAACTCCAGTCGACCCTAGGACGATTTCCAGAGCAGAAGAACACCATTGAAGGCCACAGATCAAGTTGGGAACACCTCATATCATCATTCGTAGCATAATCATTCAGTTTGCACATTGATTTCGTAATGTTTATTGTTTGCTTATCGTTTGATATTTCTATCATGTTTGCTACTGAGATTATGGGCTAACACCCTTAGGTGTTAGCTAAGTTTATGGATACTATGTTTATTCAATTCCATTTACTTTGATTTAATGACTTTACGTTGGATAGTTTATGTGTTTATCGTTCAAATAAATGTCTGTTTACTTGTTTATTATATGATGTTTATTACTTGTTCGTGAATTGTAGATTGACAATCTGTGATTTATGTTAGCCTTAAAATTTTAAGTCAAACAAGAAAGTGACGGTCATTATAGACAGTGTTGGGTCTTTACGTCTTATGTAACTTTGTATTGTATCTAATAGGCTAGAAATGGACTCAGGCTCGAGAGTTGATCTAACATTGTACAAGTTATGGGCCAAAAGCTCAACAAAAGCCGAGCCCGGCCCATCTTACTTACCTTAGGCGTCCTATATGTATTAGGATCTTATAGACACCCCTCTCCCTAGCATGGGAGGGTATTGGTTGATGTATTTTATCATTTGGCAATAAAACATCATCCTTCCATTCTCTCTACTTTTCTTTCTAACTATCTCTCTTTAAACCCTCTTCATCTTTATTTCTTAAGTAAGTGTGTGTGATATGGATTAAATTTTACGGATAACAAGTGGCCTCAAGTAAGAGAATATGTCTTTGAAAAACCTCATCACGTGATTATACCTAGCTCATCTAGGAACAGTTCAAATCCTATGTCAACACCGACACCAAAGGAATCTATAGGTTCAAATGACATGGTTCATAATTACTACTAAGAGGAAGCTAAAAAAAGGCACAACTTCAAAAAGACAAAGCTTTGAATTCATAACCTAGTGTGATTACTCCTCCTAGATTACAAAAACACTACTGATGGTAACAAATCGAGAACTAGGAATACTAATAAACAGACTAGAAATTGGCCACCATCAATGAGTAGTTGCGTAACAAACAAAGTTGTTTAAAAAACTGCAGAACAACCTAGGAACTCAAAGTCTTTCCTGAACTCCAAACACTTTGTGTGTCCGACATGCAGAAAGTGCATTTACACAGCAAATCACGATGCGTGAATTTTGCAATACCTCTATGAGGTGAATTCATATGCTAAGGCACAATCCTATAAGACAAAAAAGACATAAACCCATAGAAAATAAAAGCAATATTAAAAAACCTGAAAAATGGATCCCTAAAGGACATAGTTTTTCTCCAAATAAGACTTTCGTTATACATGAGAAAACAACGTCTCCTAGATCTTGTCTTAGGTGGAAACCAACGAGTAGAATCTTTAATTCTGTTGGTCTTAGGTGGATTCCCACAAGGAAGATTGTAGAAGCTTGCATCAACACAAATGATAGTGCACTACCTTTATGAAAGGAAACATGTACTCTTAACATTGTTATTTGTACAAACTCTTCTTCTTTGAGTGCATGTACTTCAACGGTCTCAGTTACCTTTTCACAAAGGTTTCAACATCTGTAAATATCATATCATCTTCTACACTTCTTCAAACTTCTATTTGTGGTTATTTCAAACAATCTACAGAAAAACAAAATAGAAAAATAGAAAATCCTCAAAAAGAAAATATCAAAACAGAAAAATTTCAAAAACAAAATACAAAATTAAAAACTGAATAAAAATACCAAAAAGAATCTTCTCAACATGTCTCTTGGTATCAATAATATTTACGTGCCTAAAATTGTCAATTAATATTGACACGTGTCTGTAAATAAAGTTCGAGCAAAAGTTCAAAGGCTTTTAAAACATGTCATTTTTTAAATTTTCTTATGGCTTGTAATCACTCTCAGATTACAACCTGGACCCGAACGACAAAGGAGAGTGTACGCATAAGTGCTTTTATCCTTAATATTAAAAGAGAAGTCTTCTAACAGGGTTTTTTTCAAAAAGTTGAACACAATTTTTCAAGATGTTTCAATGACAATTCATGTTATATCTTTCACAGGTATTTCATAAGTGGTATCTTTCAAAATTGTGTGTTCAACACTCCCCTCCTCACGAAGCTTTCAAAAGACGGTCAATTTTTATAAGTGGATCAATTTTTGAGAAGGAGTTTTTCAAAACCAAAGTTTTAATTTTTTGGATCATCATCTCAGCAATTTTTCGAGTGGTGACTGAGCGCAATTTTTGCTAAAACATTTTCAATTGACAGATTTTCAACAGTGATATCTTTCAAAATTATGTGCTCGACATGATAAATAATGATTCTTAATAACAAAAAGATAATATTAAATGGCAAAATAGTTGTTGAAGAGTGTGGATATATTGACAAGCGTTGTTAGCGATCTAAGCTACATCCGGTCTAGAGAAATCGAAAACCGTCGTTAGCGGCTTAGTGACCATCCGTTTTAAATAAAAAGACACTCGAACATAACTTGCTTTCTCATCTTTGTTTAAGAAAACAAAAAATGTTCCATATAATTCATGCTTAAACATTTTTCAACCCATGATATTTTTCAAGACAAATTTTAATCAATTGGTATTACAAATACTAAGAGATTTATTATTTTCAATAAGGGGGAGACAATGTGATTAAAATGTGATATAGAAAAATAATAAGTGATATAAATACTCAAAGTGCTTTTACTCTTACCTCCATGTGCGAAACAATTTCAAATATCGATACACGTGTGTAGGGGGAGTATTACAAAATAAAACTTTCAAAGTGCTAAAATGTTTTGATTTATATCACAAATACTTTGATTGATTTTCAAACAAGGTTTTATGGTTAGGATCAAAAACCTGACAACCAACTATTTCACGACGATTATGAAGTCATAAGGTGGTTAAGGTTAGGCATTTGTCCTATGATCCAACCAGAACCGGAGGGATCTACACAGGGTTCACTCCGTAGTTAGTAATGGCAGTCCTTAGGTATGATTTAGAGAAGAATGAGAAAAACAGAATAATGTTGGCTAAGGCATGAGCTAGCCAACATTGGAACAATAACAACAAGGTGTTAGTAAGGACGTCTTAGTAAATATTAAATGGGTTGAAGAATGAAAAAGAAAAGCTATGATAAATGGTGAAAAGAAAGAAGCCCTCCATACACTTTAGGCAGAAATCGGGTCAATACATATGTTATCGGTCTTCACAAAGATGAAGTCTGGTATTGAAGAAAGACATTATGGACTCAGTGATGCAATGCATAACCCTTCCCAGCCATTCAAGTTTCTCTCAAAAGATTCTTGTCTCATTTTTTACGAAAATTAACACGACTTCTATTGACTTCTCACTCCGATAATGTTAATATTGAAAAGGTGGCCAAATGCTCCAACCTCTTATCACTAAAACCAAAGCGTACAAATCGAGTCTAAAGCCAAAGAGATCAAATATAGATTTCATTAGGACACATAAATGATAAATACTTGTTGTTCACAAATAAGAACATAAGTGGTTATAAAGAGTCCTATGCATTATCCTTGTGATCTTGCCAGAACATTCAGAGTGATACTCTTTAGTATTTCACAATGACGAATGGAAATCCTTCCAATGTCATCATCAAACGGCACTGCGGTAGCTGACTTGCGAGATTCTATAAGAATCAAACTTGTGTTAACTAGAAACCTAATGTGATCCAGGTTTTGGGATTTGATGGGAAACACCTAAAATCTTTGTTGCTTACTTCACAGTCTGCATCAATGATTCACCTATATTCGTTGTTATCCTAACTTGAAAGGGAATTCGGATATAGGAACGGTTGTAAAATATCAAAAAGCTTTGTTAGCGTCTCTAGATGTGTCAGCATTAGATAAACCACATTTCAAGCTGGAAAACCTGTTAAGGAGATTTATTCATGAATCAAATCCTGATGACGCATGTATAATATTTATACTATAAAACGGTCCTTATAGAACCCGAGGTTAAAATTACCAAACTTTGATGAATGAACAAGACATTCGTCCATATCTGCTGTTTATTGCTAACCCACCGTCAGACTCATTACCACATACTCATACTCAAGCTTCAAAGACATACTTTTAGCATCAAGACTTAAGAAAACAAGAAAGCTCAAAACATACAAAGACAAAGACTACGAAGTCAAACAAAGAAAGATATGAACGGTCCAAGGGGAGATCGTTAGCTTTCAAGATGATGTAGAGTATGATCATGTTGGTCCAGAGCATAAGGCGGTTCAAGGATGTTTAAGAATAGAGAGTGCCGATCTCTATCAAACGAAGACTAAATTGCCGGTTACTCCTGTCAAGTTCATCCAACACAAGGAAAGATTTAAAAATCTCAGCACAAAAGACAAAGTCAAAAGACAATGATAAAGGCTCAAGATCAAAGTTCACAAAGCATGAAAGAACAAGTCTACTACAACAAACTTTAAGACCAAGACTCAAGACCGCAAGAACTTAAAGACAATGTAATTTTAGTGATCGCGCCTTCGGGAGAGATTGTTAGCCTTAAAATTTTAAGGCTAACATAAATCACAGATTGTTAATCTACAATTCACGATCTAGCAATCTACATCCTATATGTCTTAGGATCCTATAAATACCCCTCTCCCTAGCATGGAGAGGGTGTTGGTTGATGTATTTTCTCATTTGGCAATAAAACATCCTCCTTCTATTCTCTTCACTTCTCTCTCTAACTTTATCTCTCTAAACCCTTTTCATCATTATTTATTAAGTAAGTGTGTGTGATATGGATTACATTTTACAAATAACAATGTATGATCCTTATCAGGATATTAGGCTAGTAGCATTGGACAACCAAGGGTCGTTGCTAGTTTAACTATCAAGACTAGAGGTTGATAAGGCCCTAGGTTAGACGGATAAGAACTAAAACATGTAAATTGGCATAGTGCTCTTTCATAGATGACCATTGGGAGAGAGTATGTAGCACTTTGATAAGTAGGTTATCATAGATAATAGTATAGATTAGTTGACACGCTTAATGTGTGATTGAGATTATTAACCTTGTAAGTTAATTGAGGGTTAGGGGTCGATATTTATATAGCTAAGTAACTATGACCATTTGGCTTAACCTACATTAGAATTCACCAACATAAGCTCGTTAGATCATTGCACTAGTAGACGGATCAGTTAAACGTAGTAGGATGAACTTGGCTAGCACATTCTTCCTTATCTCATCTTCCTCGTAATCTACTCGCTTTCTAGTTAATTAATTAGTTAATCAAATTTATCGTGCTAATCTCTCAGATTGAAAACCCCCTTTAAGCTATAGAATTCCACTAGATTTAGCTTAGTTTACCCACTCCTTGTGAACGACCCTTGCTTACTATTACCTAGCTATAACTAACCGCATATACTACCTACTAGTGTTAGTCTATTGGTTAAGTCGGATATTATAAATTTAAGACTAGATATTAAACACATCAGATAGATGTATTGGTGGTTGTGAATTTTTCTTTTCACTATCAACTTCCTGCATGGATTTGGAATGATCTACTTTGGCATCACTTCTTGATTGGCTACTATAGCTTTTGTTTGTATCGGGTTTGGTTTTTTACATGAAGCTACAGTGTCCTTGTTTGCTGATTGTTTGTTCGGCTTTCAAGGCTATGCGAATAACTTCATTTAGGGTCCATGTTATTTGAATGGAAACTATGGCTTGAATATCATATCTAAAGCCATTGTTGAACCTCACAACTTACTGGGCATTCGACTCATTCCGAGATGCAAGTCTCATGAGTTCTTTAGCATATTTGGAGACGGTTCGAGAGAATTGACGAAAATCTTGATATAAAGCATATGAATTTTTTTTAATTAACCAGAAGAAACCGTGCAAAAAACTCTCCTTTTCTATTCAGTGTTTGATTGTGCTTATTCGTTAAATCTTGGGATTTTTCATTTGGTTGTGTGATTCAAGGTTGTTTGAGGTTGGTTTCTACTACTGATGGGTTTTGCGTAGGGATTGTATGTGTCATAGATGGAGCAAGGTTTTTTGAGTCAAAAAGGGAGTGGGGGTGGGAGAGGTGTTAAGGAAAAGAATCAGGTTTTGAATAATGAGGCAGCCAAGGATGTTGTCGTACCATCCGCAACTGTTACTCCGAATACGGGTTCTGTTCTGATCAATGTAACTAATTCGCCTACTACTGATCTTAATAATACGAGTTCGATTCTTTCGGGGCCTACTTCAAATGCTAAATTAGTTACTAGTGAACCAAGTAGGAAAAGTGTGAATTTCTGCACTTTAATTACAGCGGCGGGAAACGAGGCTGATGTGGCTGTCCCCATTGGAGTCTATTCGAGCTATTAACGAACAGTTTGCTAATACGACTTACGGTTTCTTTTTGAGAAAGAGGGTGGCTTACCCCGTTGTTTCTAACTATGTTAGGAATACTTGGAGTAAATATGGACTGGTTAAATCAATGCTTAACTCGTGTAACGGGTTATTTTTCTTCAAGTTTAGATCAAAGGATGGTTTGGATGCAATGCTTGAGAATGGTCCTTGGTTTATTCTCAATAATCCACTTATTCTGAAAAAGTGAAATCCAGATGTGAACTTTTTTAAAGAAGATGTTGGTAAGAACGAGCATTGATTGAAGTGGAGGGGTGAGATGAGCATTGGAGATCTACTATAGGGTAAGAACGAGCAGACACAACTAAAGAGGTAGAGTTAATGATAACATCAAATATTTAATACTTTTTAGTGTTAAATTACCCCCTATATTACCTGCAAATGTTTCACTAATGCTCGAAAACGAGATATTTTCTAGTTTTCAGGTGAAATGCAAGAAAATGACAAGAAACAAGGGAAAAAGGACTAAAAGTGCAAATATTCACGGATTCTTAGAAGAAGTTATGGCGTAACAGATTTGGAAGGTTACGCCATAACAAATCTCAAGCAAAGACGTGTAATTCAGGTGAAGATTACGGCGTAACCACATATATGGTTGCGTCGTAACATAGAAGATCTTGACATATGGAAAGTGTATCAAGAGTTTATGACGTAACACCCTTATGGTAACGCCGTAACCATGAAGATCTTAAATTATGGAAAGAAATCAAGAAGTTTAAGGCATAACACCCGATATAGTTACGCCGTAACACAATTCTGACTTATATTTGGAATGCCGTGTATTGAAGGTCATGACGTAACACCTATATTGGTTACGCCATAACAAGTTCGAAACCTATAAATAGAGGCCTCATTCAGTCATTCCGACATCACTTCCTCCATAGCCAATTGGAGAGGCGACAAAGGCTTCCAACCTTCGAAGAATTCCACCTGGACTCCAAGGGAGATCACACTTTACTTACTTTCTGTATTTAATCATTCAAATACGAATATTGTAAGAATTATGAGCTTTCAATCTATGATTACTTCTATTTCTTGCTGTGTTTCCATTACCATGAGCGGCTAAGCACGTAAAGTGTTGGCCTAGTTATGTAGTTACTATTGTTATGATGTTTGTTTCCTGTTAGATTATGGTTTCATTAGATACTCCTTGACTATCGTGTAACCCTGGGGTTTGGTAGTATTGCGCGTGGTTTGGATCTTGCTTGACCCATTATTAGATTACCAATTCAATATGGGATCAATCGGGTACTAGGGAGGATTTGACACTTTGTCCCTAGTGTAGGAACTAATCGGTTTCCGCCCTTATCATTTAATATACTTATAAAGCACATGAACTCTTTCAAAGGGGGTTGATAATCTGTATAGGTTATTAGATAAGTTTTGGGAATAGTTGAGATTAATCACTACAACCTGGATAACCTACCTCCTATACGATTTGGACTGATTCGGAATCGCATGAAGTATAGGATAGACTAAATATACCTATTCAAGTCTATCGACTTTAGAAACCACTCATGAAACCATAGTTTAACATTGCACAGGAAAACGTATTCATAACAGTAGTAATGAAGTAACTAGGTTAGCACGTTTTCTCTCTTGATATCTCCAACTCTTTTAATTTTAGTATTTTATTTATTTGCATTTTTAATTCATTTTAAATCAAAAACCTATTTTTAAAACGTGACAATTCAGATTGAAACTAATTGCAACTTAGCTCTTGGGACGACCTCGGATTTACCATTCTATACTACCCACGATCGGGTTCTCTGCCTGTTAGTGCGTTGTCAGGTAGATCGAGTTTTATAAATTTAAAATTTAGTAAAATTATATTTAAAAATAAATACGCATCAAGTTTTTGGCGCCGCTGCCGGGGAGCTAAAAATTAGTAGTAATTTGAAATTCTGTAGTTATTTTAATTTATGTCTTTGCTCACCACAATGTATTCTCCTGGAAACATCATGGATGAGATCAACATTGACGATCTCACTATTGAACAATATTTCAAACTTACACAAGGAAACTATGTACCTAGTGTTGGTATGAAGATCGATGATATAACCATTGTAGAATACCTGGAATATGAAGAAACAATAAAAACCCAGGATTACGATGGTTACCAAACACACTCGACCAAATCCGGTGTCTTTACCAGACAAAGGGACCATCTAAATCCCCATCATAAAAGCCTTGATATGCCATTAGAAGCAAAAACCGATCCTTACTTTCAGGCATTACTATCCCATATTCACCTCGAAATCACTAAAACCTCAACCAAACACTGATAACGCCAAAATTATACATGTTTTCGGCGGCGTTATTTGCATTTATTTGATCATTTCTCGTGAACTTTTGGTACTTAATCAAGTATATTTGCTATTATAGGTTCATGATATGTGTCGTGGAAGAATACGGAAGATTACATGAAGAATTGAAGCTTAAACGAAGAAATAACTCAAGTTAATGATTTCCCGACACTTGTTCACTGTTTTGGCCATAACTCGGTCATACGAACTCTGTTTTAGTTGATTCAAGCGGCCACGGAAAGAGAATTCAATTATCTACAACCATGAAAAAGGCCAACTGCTGAATATGCAGAATGTGCGGCGGTTTTGGCCAAAGTGCGGCGCACTTTTGAGTCTGTAGAAAAATTAAATGCAATTAAATGCTAAGTGCATTAACTCACGAAGTGCGGCGCACAAATAAGTTTGTGCGGCGCACTTTGGCCCATTTTTAGCCTATAACTACAGCCTCTAATCACCTCATTCCATACATCCTCACACATAATTCCCCACTTCGTTTCTAACACTTATAATAGGTGTTTTTGGTGATCTTGACTTGACAAACCAAGGGACCAAGCACCCCTTCAAACCGCCATCACCACCATTGACTACCACCACTCTCCACCATCAATATCTCTAGGTTTTAATCCAATAAGGAAGTGTTAGTGAAGTATATTTAGAAACTATAAGCTATTGTGACAGAATTGTTCATAGTTTTGGGTTTTGCTTTGAATATAATAAAGTGTTCTTGGGAAATTCTTGTGAAATCATCATCATTTGCTCTTGCAATTTGATATAATCTTGTTTATCCTTTGAATATGATTATTACTAAATTGTTTGAGTTCATAATGTGTTTTATTACTTCGTTGATTATGGAGTAGTAATCTTGTGTTTGTTTGGGCACTATGTGATCTTGGATATGGAGCGTTTGGATATGTGTTTATTGAATTGGTAAAACATATTTTATATAAGAATATAGGCCGAAAGGGTTCTTTAATATATGTGTTTAATCATTCAGCAAATTTATGACGAATGTGAAGTTGGCTAGAGATTTGCATACTACAAACTTTGATTAATTATATTCATATCTTCAACAACATGAGGCACATGCAAATGAAACTTGCTTGATGTGTGAATGATACCAAGATCCTCTTGCATTTGTTGTCAATTTCAATTAACCACCGTCTCACATTACCAACTATCATTCTCCTTACAACACTTCACAGTTTTCTCAATAAATAAACACAATGATTATACAAGTTCACTCTACTCAATCATATTCACAACGAATGGCAACTCCTTATCTTATCACAACCACAAATCAGTCATTCATCTGTTCCACCATCACAACAATATCAGTCTCATATGGATCATCAAACCTCATATGTTTCACCAATTGCTTACAACTCACCTCAATCTTCAACACAACCAATGACTGAGTTCCCTCAGATGGACTCAGGTCTTGCTGTTCTTGTGTTTAATTAAGGAGATGATCCAATTGCATGTCTCAATAAGCCAATGGCTTTCCTTACAGCTGTAGCTTCTTCAAGGTTCCTTTCAACCAACAATCAACTTAGAACTTCCTCTAATCCGAGAAACCAGGCCACCATTCAAGACGGCAAGGTTACTGTGCAACAAGTTCAAGGGAGGCAAGGACAAAGTTATGCTGGTACTAGCTATAAGGGTAATGCTACTAGTTCTAGGGGGAAATAATGCAGGAGGGCAGACAAGGGTGGTTAAATGTTATAATTGTCAAGGTGAAGTTCACATGGCTAGGCAATGCACTCAGCCGAAGAGGCTTAGGAACGCTGAATGGTTTAAGGAAAAGGCAATGTTGGCTGAAGCACAAGAATCCGGTCAAATTTTGGATGAAGAGCAACTAGCATTTCTTGCAGATCTAGGCATTCCAGACGGTCAAGCTGCCTAGACAACCATTCCAAACACTATTGCTTTCCAGACTCAGGATCTTGATGCTTATGATTCTGACTGTGATGATGTCTCTAATGCAAAGACAGTTCTGATGGCTAATCTTTCCAACTATGGTTAAGACGTTATCTGAGAGGTACCTCATTTTGAACCCTATCATACTGATATGGATAATCAAAGTGTGCATGCAATGCAGGGTTTTGAACAACCACCATTTGTTGATTTTACAGATAATGAGATAACAAGTGATAGCAATATCATTCCGTACTCTCAATATTTGCAAGAAAAGCAACATGCAGCTATTCAAGATACTAATTTGTATACACAACAAGATTTAATGATTTTATCTGTGATTGAACAAATGTTAGAACAAATGATTAATCATGTAAATAATTGGGAAAAGACTAATCAAGAAAGAATAATGAATCCTTAATCGCTGAGATTGAGAGATATAAAGAACGAGTCAAAACTTTTGAACAACGTCTTAATATTGATTTAAGCACACGTGAAAAAAATGATTGATTCTCAAATGGATGATATGATTAAGGAAAAGCTTGCACTTAAACAGCAAATTGACTTACTTGAACAAAATCTTTCTAATCAAATCAAAGAAAAGGAATCTTTATTGCAAACATTTACTGTTTTCAAAAATGAATCCAAAGAAAAGGAAAGTAAATATATGGATAAAGAAATTGATTTAGAAAAGAAGATTAACTGGATAATATTGTTTACAAAGTGGGTCAATCTGCTTAAACAGTGCACATGTTAACAAAGCTATAAGTTTTTATGATGACACTCACAAACAAGCTCTTGATTATCAAAATCCGTTTTATCTGAAGAAAGCTCAGCGAATTAAGCCAACCTTGTATGATGGTAGTGTTATATCTAGTCAACATGCTGCTATTCATGTGATTGATGATGAAGAGACATTGATTTTGGAAGAAGTAAGTTCATCCAAAATGCTTGCAAAACAAAACGACCTAATGTCAAAAGAAAAGAAAGTTAATACTACTTCAATTAATTATGTTGAGTTAAATTGATTATCTGAAGATTTTGGTAAACGTTTTGCTCCACAACAAGAATTATCTGATGAACAAGCTTTTTGGTTACAAACTTCACACCCTAATACTGACCAATCTGCTTCGTCATCTATCAAAATTAAGGCTTCTTGGGAACTTCCTAATGTAAGCCTGGTTAATACAAGCCTGAAAAAGCGTAAATACCATCTTGGCCAATTTGACGCTGTGGTGAAAAAGCGGATTACACCTGATGCTAATACAGAAGGGGAATGGGGGTTTGAATACACTAAAGCTATTTTTCTAAAAAAATTATTCCATTTTTAAAGACCTTAACAGACATATTTAATGTTTTTAATAAAGATCTTTTAAATGAGGTAACATAAGTACAAATAGTTTTTAACCAGATGGAAGCTGTTGTTCAATAGTATTTTCTAGACAAACAGTGTTTTGAAATTCATAAGAAAGAACTTTTTCTTGAAAATGATTGACTCTTACACCAAATCATGTCTCAAGATGTTATGATATGTGTGATGAATTCAACTGCTATTTTTGATGATGTGAATGTGGAAATGCATAGTAGTGAATTTTGTGTTAAGTGTTTAGATCTTGATGCTGAACTTTTGAAATCACAAAATGCGTATAATGATCTTTTGAAAAGTTACTCACAACTTAAAAAACATTGGATTTCTCTTGAGTTAACAATGCAACTCAATCAAGAAATTTTTTAAAAGGATTTATTCAGTGATAATCAAAATACTCTTGAAATTCTAGAATATTTTGAATATAATGATTTGAAAGCTCAGGTACAAGCTAAAGACACTACAATTTGTAAGTTGAAGAAACATATCAAATCTATGAGAGAAAATGAAAAGGAAGAGAAATTCAAACATGAAATGGATGAAAATGAGACCATAAACATTGAATTGGAGCATAGTGTGGCCAAATTACTTTATGAAAACGAGCATTTACATAAAGAAATTAAGCATTTGAAAAATATTTACAAAGATCAATTTGCTTCGATTAAAAAGACACGTGCTCTTTCTAAAGAACACTGTGACTCTTTGATTGCTTAATTGAACTCTAAATCTTTGGAAAATGCGGATTTAAAAGGTCAAATTCAAGAAAAGGTTTTTGTGACAACAGCATTACAAAATGAATTAAGGAAATTAAAAGGTAAAAATGTGTTTGATAATGCCGCCACAATAACTAATGCCACATCTATTACTCTAGGGATGTTCAAACTTAATTTAGATCTTTTAGATCCTAGGTTATTGAAAAATAGGGACGCTCACATAGACTATCTTAAGTACACTCAGAAACAAGCAGATATTCTTCGGGGAATAGTCAAACAAGCTAAAGCAAAACAACCTTTAGATAATGTGTTAGACTTTTCCTTTAAGCATGCCAAAAGAATTCAAGAGTTACTTGTTTATGTTTAAGACTCATGCCCTAACACGTATAAACCTAGTGAGACTTGGTAGCTGTCACACCCATGAACAATGTCAAGAAAGTTAGGTTTTCAGAACCTCTCACATCCTCGAGCAACATTCATAAACTAGTAGAGTCATCCAAAACACCAAATTCTAACACACCTGTGTTGCCTTCTACATGATTGAAGAGTTCTACTAGTGCTAGCAGATCACAACCAACAAGCAATAAAAAGAATGATAGGATCTCGTAAACACCAAGTAGCAACATGAAGAATAAAGTAGATATCCAACGTAGGAGAGTTAAATCTAAGTCTAATAAAAAGAATCGTGTTAAAGACCCTATTTGTGATGCAAATATTAAGCAAACTTTGTTAAATGCGAATTCTGAGTTAATTTGTGTTAAATGTAAACAATGTATGTTTGATGCAAATCATGATGTGTTTCCTTGATTTTGTGAATGATGTGAATGTGCGCTTTAAATCCAAGTCTGATAGGAAAATCCAACATCATAATATTTAGAAACCTACGGGTAAAGTGTTCACTGAAATAGGATATAAGTGGAAACTAACGGGGCATACTTTTCACTATAGTTGATAACTCGTGCCCTTTAACTAGGATCACTCCCACGAAAGTAGTGCATCTTAAGGAAACCACTTCTAATTCAGGTGAAACACAAAAACCAGAGATCAAAGTCTATAGCAGGAGACCCAAACAAAAAAAATCAGTAGGTTTGAGTAGAAAAGCTAAGATTGTAGAATCTAAGATTGCTAACAACTCGGAACCCAATCATTTGTGGGGATCCAATGCTACAAATGTTCCATCTTCTTCTTCTCATGTCAATGATAGGTTTTCCAGATTGTTCTCTGGTATCTGGACTCCGGATGCTCAAAACATATGACAAGGAACCGCTCTCAGCTCATGAACTTCGTTAGTAAATTTCTAGGCACTGTTCGATTTAGAAATGACCAAATTGTAAAGATAATGGGGTATGGTGACTATCAGCTGGGAAACGTAATTGTCTCAAGGGTATACTATGTTGAGGGGCTTGGACATAACTTGATTTCTATTGGAGAATTTTGTGACGCGGATCTTGAAGTTAATTTTTGGAAAAACACTTGCTTTATTCCGAATTTAGAAGGTTTTGATCTACTACCAGGATCCAGAGACACAAACTTGTACACAATTTCTCTCGATGAGATGCTAAAGACTTCTTCGATCTATCTACTTTCAAAAGCTTCAAAGACTAAGAGCTGGTTATGGCATTGCGGTTATCTCATCTCAACTTCGGTACTCTTAACAAGCTAGCCAAAGACGGTCTTGCACGAGGCCTTACAAAGCTTAAATTCAAGAAATATCACCTTTGTTCAGCATGTGCATTAGGCAAAAGCAAGAAATCTTCTCATCAACCCAAGGCTGAAGACACTAACTATAACACCTCATATTTTAGGTCATTGTACGGCATTATGTAATGCATAATTTATTTTAGGGTTTTACGCGTTTTCTCTTAAACTGTAAACGTTAAGTTATTACTCACGCTTTACTTAGGTTAAATTTTCAAGATTATAGGATGAAGCTCCTGACACTATCATCAAATGCATAAAAAATATTCAAGTTTGTTTGAATGCAACAGTCCGTAATGTTCAAACATATAATGGAACTGAATTTGTCAATCAGACCCTTCGTGAATTTTATGAAAATGTCTACATCTTGCATCAAACATCTGTTGCTCGCACTCCTCAATAGAACGGAGTTGTCAAAAGACGAAATCGAACTCTAGTGGAAGCTGCTCGTACAATGTTGATATTTTCAAAAGCTCCATTATTTCTGTGGGCCAAAGCAATCAATACAACTTGTTATACCCAAAATCGTTCCCTGATCCGTCTTCGATACAACAAAACTCCTTATGAGCTGATGCACGACAAGAAGCCGAATTTATCGTTTCTGCACGTCTTTGGTTCACTTTGTTATCCGACCAATGATAGTGAGGATTTGGGTAAACTAAATGCAAAGGCTGATATTGGTATTTTTGTTGGTTACACGCCCGCAAAGAAAGCTTTTAGAATCTATAACAGAAGAACCCGGAAAATCATGGAAACCATTCATGTAACGTTCGATGAGCTGACAGCGATGGCTTCTGAACAAATCATTTCAGGACCCGGGCTTCAAGTAATGACTCCTGCAACATCCATTTCAGGATTCGTACCAAACCATGTTCCTCAACAACCTTTTAATCCACCAACAATAAATGATTGCGAGTGTTTGTTATCAAACCTTTGTTCGTAATGAATACTTCCACCCCTTACATCATGTGTTTTTCTCTAGTTCTAGTAGACTACGCTGCACCAAGATGCTGTTGTCTATATCTGTCACCTTCATCAACAAACACTCGATCAAGATGGCACTTCATCAAGTATTGCATAAATCTAACAACAACAAAACAATCCTCAATCAATCTCACAAGGTGTGAAGAACCTTACAAAATGCAATTTTTTTTACAATTCCATGTCATGAACTCTCATGATCTTTTCTACTTTCGACAAGAAGCGTCATCAAATGTACAGGTCGCCTCTTGTATCTCTTTTGAGAATCTTGATTGGTAAATGGATGAATGGATCATCCATTAAAAAACGTGATTAGTAACCCTTCTTGACCAGTCTCCACGAGAAAGCAACTCAAAACTAATGCCATGTGGTGTTACTTTGATGCCTTCCTAACTTCAGTAGAACCAAAGAACTTCAAAGAAGCTATGCTTGAATCCTCATTGAGGCAATACAAGAAGAAATTCATAAATTTGAAAGACTACAAGATTGGGAATTGGTACCTTGTCCAGATAAAGTAATGTTGATCAAATTGAAGTGGATCTTCAAGGTCAAAAAGACGAATTTAGCAGGGTACTCAAGAACAAGGCTAGATTGGTTGCTTAAGGATTCAGGCAAGAGGAGGGAATCGACTTTGAGGAATTATTTGCACCAGTTGCAAGAATAGAGGCCATCCGTATCTTCGTAGCAAATACCGCCAACAAAAATATGATGATCTACCAGATGGACGTCAAAACGACTTTTTTAAATGGCGAGCTCAAGGAAGAGGTCTATATAACACCCTGTGTTTTCAAGTCATTGACGATGTGTCAAGAATCTACTTGTATTTTTGGTGTTGTACGCGTTTGCTTTTAATTTCATGTATTAAGTAAAATCGCGTAAGCTAAAAATGATCATTCAATGTAAACGGGCATCATACAATTAATTTTTTAGTCAATTCAAGTATAAATAATTATTTTGAGAATTAATTTTGTCTTTATTCATTATATGTTTTTTATCGGTAAGTAATTAAGTAAAGTGTTTACGTTTCGCGATAAATTAAGCTTAAGCATACCCGGAACCACTAAAACATTTCTATGCTTCAACAAATACCCATAATTGTACCCAATACCTAAAGTTTTATCAAACTTCACCCAATTTAATATCATTTTTCACTTTGTACATTAGAAAAATAAACCAAGACATGTACATTAGCAAAATAAACTCTTGTATGTAAAAACCTACAACTAGTAAACTTGTAACTTTCATATATGATACTAGATATTCTGTAAATGATCAAAAACCATCTAGAAGGTCTTCCCCCCCTCCTACCCATGGCATACATCAAATGGGAGACCAAGAGCATACAAAAATGACTCTAATTGCTTTGTACAACACTTGTGTATTTAATAATCCTAGCTATGAGTATGTCTCACCTTGACCAATAAGCTTTCTTATGAGCATCCTTTTTGTCAAATACTTCTATAGGTCTTCCATGACTAGTCCACTTCTTTTTTACATAACTAAGTATACAATTGATATTACACACACCCATACTTCTTTTTGGCAAAGAGTGAAAATCAAAAGAAAACTCCCTTTTCTCCTTATCTAACTACGGCACTAAAGACCAGCACCCTATATAAATCCTCATTACAAATTTTTCTTTAGAAACATTATACAAGCCATCACACATCATTCCTAAGATATACTAAGGTATTTTCAAGCCTTGGTTAACCATTTTCAAGTATTGAAGCAAGGAAAGTAAGATTAGGGTTTCAAACCTAATCTAGAGTTTTTATTGTTGCAAGCTTTGGTTTTGAGTCTAAACAAGGGTTTAGCACTTATTTCTCATCACCATCATTCATCATAAGGTCATCTAAACACCTTTATACTTTTCATTTCATGAGTTGTATATATACTATGTTCTATGTAGTAAAATCACCATTTAGGACATGTTTAACTTGTAAAAGTGGATTTTTTTGTAAACATGATTTTTGTGTACTTTTACACTTGGTTATATGATGTTATGTATGAAGTTATTAAAGAGGGATACATAAGTGGTTTTTTTTATCTAGATAATCTCTGGTTTAAACTTAAAAAGTGTTAATGCTATGATTAGGTTTTTAGTTGACTTTACTTAAAAAGCTAACAAGTTAAAGTGTGATAAATAAATATGTAAGCTTGTTAATCTTGTTACCATGGACTTGTGAGGGACAATTGAATGGGGGGGACTTTTTTTTGTATTTCAATGGACTTTATTATATGTAAAACTATATTATATATGTATAAAAGATTGTAGTTAAGTTTGCAGATTAAAAAGTACATAAAATAAGCTTTATATAAAAGTATACATATTGATATTAAAAGGGCTGCTCGGATGAGAGTGGAATTTAAAAGAAAAAAAATATCAGTATGTTTGACCTTTCTATACAATAATACGTCTCGTGATGGATTCTAAAGAAGGTAAGTACTCGAAAAACGGTATTAGAATAACGAAAAAGATTACGCTAATTACGAGTTATACGTTAATTAAACAGAGTTTATAAAATAACTTTTATAAATGAAAATGTTATAAAACTGATTAGTACAACAGAAGGTTTGACATTTTTATTGAATCACACATGATTTTAGGATTCCAAAATGATAAGAATCGAAATTTTTAATTAAGACCCGCTATATCTCAATTTTAAAACCGACAAGTCTCGCGGCAAAGTAAAACGTCGTTACGGACAACTTTCGTGTTTCGCCAGAAGGCCGAAACGGACTCGAAAGTGCTCAAATCCTTTAATTAATAAATCTGTCAGATTTAATATTTATTAAAAATAACCTATTTTTCTACTAAAGTGTATATTCCGATTTCACCCAAGTTTCTTCGTTATTGGGAGTTAAAAGTCCCGTTTTATATCAAAACGTCCGTAAAAATATAATTTGTTATATTTTGTAAACCAAAATATGACTATTCAAAATCTCGAATCCCGAATCCCATGTTCCGTTTTCTAGTCAAAATGACTCGTCACAAAAACGCGCCAAAGTCCATTTTTAGCTCAAAAACTCATCTAATATTGCTTATAGATTAATATAAATCCTGTTTTAATATTTATACATTTTATACTTAGACGCCGCAAGTTTCACTGGATTTCATCACATATAATTAACTTGATAAAATTAAACGAAATAATCGAATTACTTTTGTGGTGCAAAATCAAACGCACCCTTTTCGTGTCAAACCCAGAAACAAACAACCCTTGCGTTTTCTATTATGCCAAACGCACCCTTGTTCCATTTCTGCTACGCCAAACGCACCCTAAATCTGTCTTAAATCCAAACGCACCCTTGTGCGGCTGTTAACAACCAAACGCACCCATTTCGTTGTCAACAACAATCAAACGCACCCTTTTCGTGTCAAACCCAGAAACAAACAACCCTTGCGTTTTCTATTATGCCAAACGCACCCTTGTGCGGCTGTTAACAACCAAACGCACCCATTTCGTTGTCAACAACAATCAAACGCACCCTGCTAGGTACACGGCAAACCCACACGCACCCTTGGCTGCGAGACAACACCAAACGCACCCTTGGGTGTAACTCAGCAAACCAAACGCAGCCTCTTGCTGCTGACCCGGACCCCAAACGCACCCCTTTTTGGGTTAAGGCCAACTCGACACACCCCCCGGCTGTTTCGCAGCCAACCCAAACACCCCGGCTGTTAACCCACAACCCGACGCACCCTTGTGGTTGGTACCACCAACCCGACGCAGCCCTCAGCTGTTTTGACAAAACCAAAACGCACCCTAGGTGCAAACCCTACCCCGAACGCACCCTTTTCGGTGACAGAAAAACCAAACACACCCTACTTGTGACCCTGCTAAACCACGCACCCCTTGGTGGTGATAAACCGCGAACCAAACGCACCCTACCTGTGAACCTGCTAAACCACGCACCCCTTGGTGGTGATAAACCGCGAACCAAACGCACCCTATCTGTCTTATTAAACCACACGCACCCCCTAGTTAAATAAGGACCGAACGCACCCTGATGGTGGCGTGGTCGTGGTGATGGCGGCGGAGGTGGAGTGGCGAGTGACGGCGAGTGAGATAGTGGGTTGGATATATCGTTTGATGAGAAACACTTTTAGACTTGGCCGGAAAACTCGCCGGAAAATTTTTCCGGTGGCCGACGACGACGGCGGCGGTGGTGGTGGAGGGGTGGTCGGCGGTGGCCGAAAAATATGGGGGAGAGAGAGTGTTTGAAATATGTGTGTGTTATTATTTGTAAGAATGAAATAAAATATATAAAAGTTTTATTTATAATAAAACTTTTAAACTTAAGTGACAAGTAACTAATAGTTGGAGGGTTAATTGTGTAACTTTTTAATGAAATTTTGGTAACTTTCGGTTCGGGACTCGTTTGGACGACTTAACGAATGATTCAACGCGCGAAACTTGCGCCGTTGTTTTCCAAATCATTTTTCTGATAAAAATGAGTATTCATTTGATAATATTTCATAAATATTTTATAACATTTAATAAAATATCTGTTATTTATTTTGTGAACCGGTTACGCCTTGTCTGAAATAGAAAAGAAAAATGGATTTCAACTCGAATATTCGCGTTTTCAACAAACGCTTTTAATTAAATTGCTAAGTATTTTATTAAATATTTTTATTTAATAAAACGTGATAATTAAATATAATTTAATTATTTTTGTGTTTCTAAAATCTTGCGAGGGCATTTCAGTCACCTTCTGACTGTTTTCGGGTCTCGGTCAAAACTAAAAAGTTGTCAGGAATGTCGTTTTACATCAAATTGCTTTAGAGTCCGAATAATGAAAACGTGATTTAGCTGCTCGTTTTTGATAAATCAACCTATTAATTAATATATATCTTTTTCGTTTTCAAGCCAAATAAGTTAAAAATAACTTCCACTTGAGAAATATAATAATAAATATGATTTATTATTTGAAATATGTTCCGAAAATTTTACCGGCCACGCGGTAATTGTTTTTATTAGACAATAAAACGTCAAAAGTCAAAAAGTCAATTCAGACCCAAAAAGTCAAAGGGTAAAATCGCCATTCGAAATTTCGAAAGTTCTCGGAGGTTACACAAGATGTGTGCTTATTGGGACTGTTTTGGACTTAATTTTTCATCTAACTTGTTTGAACCACAAATCAATATTGGGAACACTTCAATGGCTAAAATTCGATTTACAAATAGTTTAATATGTTAAAAAAAATATTTCCAGAAGCCAAAAGCATAATTTTGAGTAAAAAGTACTCAGGTTAGTAAAATACAAAAAGTGGTCTGAAATTAAGTAATTTTGGAAGTTTTGACTATTTGAGTGGGTTACTCATTATAAAATTGTTGCAATTGTTGTAAGACGCACTATACACATGGTATTATGATGTATTACTTGGTCAATCAACCTTTTTAAGTGACACAAAACCAGGCATTTTATGATTTTGCAAGAAACGTTAAAAAGTAAAGTTTGGAAATCAAATGTGAACATGAAACTTATATAATAAGCAGTTATAACATCTAAGCATATCGTTTAGGATCTAATTAGGTATATTTCTTTACCTTAGGCCTCGGGTAGAAGAGTGCGCGTTTGTTTGGGTTGTCTACTTGTTGTGATTTGCCGTGAAGTCATCGATTGTTCTAACTCTTAAGGTGAATTTCTCACAGCCCCTCTTTTACCGTTTTTATGATTTTAGGGTGGAAAGCATGATGTGTCTATTTAAATTGCTTGTACTTTAATGTGTTTAAACTTTCGAGCATACTTGAACTTATTGAACTCGATTTGAACTTGTTGAACTTTGAAAACGTGTTGAACTTGAACTTGGTATGTATGTTGTTGTATGCTTGGAACCCGCCACTACTCTTAGCTCTCTATATTCCCCCTCAATGGGATTGAGACGTCAGTACTTATGGATAGCGCTATTAGGAGATTAGTCACTCCTTACTCCCACCATAAACGGGGTGCATGGTAGTAGAACATAAGACTTGTGTTGTGACACTTGTTGAACTTGCAACTTATTTCTAGTGTAGGATTGTTACACAAGGGGAACAAAACTGTGGAACTGGAACGACTGAATGCGTTTAAGTAGTGCCTCGCATAAACATTATATCATACATATGTTGATTTATGTCACATTACCTTTGGTAACGGGGACTATCTTTGGAGATTTGATATAAAGTGTTACGTTACTTTAGGTAACGGGAACTATCTTTGGAAACTTGAGTCATTATGGACTCTCGACTTGTTTTGGCAACTGATATCGATTTGGACAACTATTATTGGACATCTACTTTTTTATAAAACTATTTTGTGTATATAATCTTGTGAGCTCACCAACTATTTTTAATAGTTGACCATTTTTATCATGCTTTTCAGGTGACCCTCTTAAAGTGGAAACTTAGTACATTTACATTAAGACTTTGTCAAGATGTTTACCTGTAACATCCGAGAATTTTTGAAATTTTGAATGACGATTTCAATCTTTGACTTTTAGGGTCTGGCTTGACTTATAAGAACGATTATCTAAATCACGTATTCACGGCTCGGACTCTAAAGCAATTTGATGTGAAATGATATTTCAGACAACTTTTCAGTTTTACCCGAGACCTGGAAACAGTCAGAAGGTGACTGAAATGCCCTCGCAAGAGTTTAGAATCAAGAACGAGTACCGGCACAAAAATAATTAAATTTCATTTAATTATCACATTTATTAAATAAGAATATTTAATAAATTATTTAACATTTTATTCAGTGACGTTTGTTGAAGACGCAAATATTCGAGTAAAAGGATCATTTTACGGACAGGTTTATCAGAAATATACAAAATAAATAATAAACGTTTTAAATAAATTTTATAGAACGTTTACGAAAATTAGTCGAGTGAATACTCATTTTTATCAGAAAAATGATTTAGAAAACAATGGCGAAAGTTTCGTGACTTGAATCATCCGTTAAGTCGCTCAAACGAGTCCCGAACCAATAATTAACGAAAGTTACACCTTTGGTCCCTGAGAAATATTTACAAAATAAACCCTATACTAATATCTATTTTCCATTTCAATTTATAACTTTTATATATATATATAATTTATATAACAAAAATCTCATTTCCATCTCTAATATACACACACACTCAATATACACTCTCTCTTCCCCAATTATCCGGCCACCACCCACCGCCGGCCACCACCGGCCGCCGCCGGAAAACTTTTCCGGCGAGTTTTCCGGCCAAACCCAAAAATGATCCCCACCACCGGATCTACCCGATCCCCACCATCACTCTCCCCCACTCGCGCCTCCACCCCTCCACCACCACCCAGCCGCCGCTGTCTCCGCCACGACCCCCCAAGGGTGCGTGGGTTTTATATTTACACGGCGAGAGTGCGTTCAGTTTTATTTTAAAAGGCACCAAGGGGTGCGTTCGGGTGGAGTTATAACCCGAAAGGATGCGTTTGGTTTTGTTATAAAAATGAAGGGGCGTTTGGTTTTGTTATAAAAACGAAGGGGCGTTTGGTTTTGTTTATAGAAACGAAGGGGCGTTTGGTTTTGTTAACAACAGACGAGGGGTGTTTGTTTTATGGGTTATCGCAAAAGGGTGCGTCGGGTATGGCTGTCGAAACAGCCGGGGGGTTGGGTTTTGTACCACAAGGGGTGTTTGTTTGTTCGGTGGCAGGATAGCCGCAAAAAGAGGTGTTTGGTTTGGGTGGCAGCCGCCACCGGGGTGTCGGGTTGGCTGCGAGACAGCCGGGGACCACCGGGGGAGGGATGTCGGGTTGGGACAGCGGGTTTAGGGTGTGTTTGGTTTAGACAGAAACGCACAAGGGTGCGTTTGGCTGTCCATCAGCCGGGTCGGGTGCGTGTGTTTGGCTGCGAAACAGCCGGGGACAGCCGGGGCGTCGGGTTGTTTGGTCGGGTTTGGTTTGCAACGGAAATGAGTGCGTTTGTTATTATGACACCGAAACGGGTGCGTTTGATTGTGTTGACACCGAAAAAGGGTGCGTTTAATTTAAAAGTATTCGATTAATTTCGTTTATATTATCGATTAATTGTTATATGTGATGAAAATCTAATAAACTTGCGACGTCTAATAAAAATGTGATATAAATATAAAAACGGGATTGATATAAATCTATAAGCGATACTAGATATATTTTAGATGAGAGTTGAACTAAAAACGGACTTTGGCGCGTTTTTGTAACGAATAATTAAGAGCAGAAAATGTAACATGAGATTCGGGATTCGAGATTTGGAAAAGATAGATTTTGGTTTACAAAATATAACAAATTATATTTTGACGGACGTTTTGATATAAAACGGGACTTTTAACTCCCAATAACGAAGAAACTGGAACGAAATCGAAATATACACTTTAGTAGAAAAATAGGTTATTTTTAATATATATTAAAAATGGCAGATTTATTAATTAAACGATTTGAGCACTTTCGAGTCCGTTTCAGCCTTCCGGCGAAACACGAAAGTTGTTCGTAATGACATTTTACTTTGCCGCGAGGATTGTCTGCTTTAAAAGTTAAGATATAGCGGGTCAAAACTAAAGGTCGGTTAATATATTATTTCAATTAATAGTTTTAAGATCATTATTCGGTTCTAAAAACGGAAGGTCTAAAAATAGTAACTTTCTTTAAATATTAGAGATAAGTTATATTGGACGGAAAATAGTATATATACATAAAATATACTAAGGGTTAAGGTTTAAAGACGCGCAAGTGGATTTCTCATCACATGTATATATGTATGTATACATATAAAAATATGTATGATTTCGTGGTAACGATGTACGCATCGTTGGTCGTATTTATTACGTGTTATAATCGAACGACATAATTATAGGTCGTGGTCGAGATCGTTGCAGATTCAGTTGTGATTTAATTGGATTAATTGATCGTGGTCTTTAATCAATGTGAGTTCATAGCCTCGCTTTTCAATCTTTTGAATGTTTTATAACCCGCGAGGGGGATACATGCTTGTCTACAAATTCTTATACTTACTCGGTTATCTTATAACAATGTGATTGTTTTAAGGGATTTTGTGAGTTCATAGCCCCACATAGCTCGCTATGGGATTATATTATTTGACTTCATTTTTGCGTCACAACTAACAATACTTTAACTTTGAATGATTACGGATTAGCTTAGGCGGATGAACTGCTAAAAATCAAAAAAATACTTGCCCGGGTGTTCTTGGATGGGGATACCTGGTAACGGGAGTAACACCATTTTTACTTTACCTGCCCAGGTGTAGCTTGTGAGGGGGACACCGGTATCGGGAAGTTTATATATCTTTAAATCATGCCCGTGTTCTTGGAGGGGGACACCTGTGTGGGTACAGACAAGTCTAGTCACAGCGTCATGAACTGTTAATCACTTGGCAGGATGTGACGCTGCGAATGTTTATCCAATAGATCTCATTCGGGTGTGGATCCCTGTTAGGGTGATTAGCTTTCGCCGGGTAACGAACGTTATAGGCATGTTGTCTGCGGCATGTTAGGAAAATAGATATCTGGGATTGACCAACCCCAGTTTCGGGTGGGTGACTAGCTATCACTGGGAACGAACGTTATAACATGTCGGATCACGTTGGGACTATAGGGCCCCCAACAAATACATATGAACGTTGCCTTGAATAAAGTGGCAATACATACTTGAAACAATTTGGTGACATTAAATTGGTCATGCATTCTTTATAAATCTTTGGGATAAGATTGGTACTTTTGGTGACATAAAATGTGTCATGCATTCTTTATAAATCTTTGGGATTTTTACATGGTACTGTGATGATACAGTGGATTACATTCATATTTAAACTAATCTATGAACTCACCAACTTTAATGTTGACACTTTTAAGCATGTTTTTCTCAGGTGAATTAGATGCTTGGATTATTTGATGTGCATTGGAGTCTTTACATTCAAGTTTTTCATGGTGATGCAATTATGGGACAACTATTATTTTGATTTCAGAAAATCAACGAGATTGTTTTACAAACGACACATTTAGAGGTCGTTCTCTTGTATCTAGCGCTGTGTATTATGAAGTAGCACCCCATGTGGTATTCCGCTGCGTTGTATATTTTTGGGGGTGTTACATTACCTATGCAAGGATCGTGTCTTTTTAGGATTTTCATGTTTAGATGAAAGACAACTTACATTTGTACTCTTTAAACTTGTACTTGAAATTGTTGTAATTGAGATATTTTACTTTTATCTTAATCATTTATGGTGTTTTATCTATCATTTTGTGTGATGTTTATTAATACGTCGCACCTTGAGTTTCCACTTTAGCGGGGTGTTACAAAGTGTTATACATGAATTTTTCCTAATGAGATTTATAATTTGATCTCTCTTGACTCTAGACTTGATTTGTGCACTTTGGTTTTAGTAATCGGAGGCTGGAGTTGACTGCCACCATTTCAATATCAACAATCTCGGAATGAGATGTCAACAGATAACGTGTGTATCTCCATGACAAGTGAGACACGTCTCTTTTCAGAGAAACTTGAGTGGCTAGAAAGGGTGGTGCATTGCTTCACTAGATCCATGACGGCTTTCTTTAATACCAACAATCATCTAGTTAATTTTGATAGATTATGTATTGACCCGGTTTCTGCCTAAGTTGTGTGGAGGGCTCCTTTCTTTTCACCCTTTATCCATACATTTCTTTTTCATTCTTCAACCCCTTCAATGTTTACCAAGACGTCATCACTATCACCATGTTGTGATTGTTCTGGTGATAAATCATGTCTTAGTTTACATTTTCCCTTATTCTTATTATTCTCCAATCATACCTAAGGACTTTTATTCTAACTATGAAATATCCATGGGTAGATAACTCCGGTTCTGCTTGGATCACAGGACTTACATCTAACCTTAACCACCTTATGACTTCAGCAACGTCGTGAGTTAATTGGTTGTTGGGTATAGAGATCGAAACCATAAAGCCATTGAAAATCAATAAAAGTGTTTGATATAAATCAAAATGTTTAATACTTTGAGAGTTTCATTCTTTTGAAATGCCCCCCCCCTTACACATATGCATCGATATTCGAAATTGTTTCGCACATGGAGTAAAGAGTTGTGCACTTAGGGTCTTAAATATCACATTATTTTGTATCAGATTTTAATCACATTTTCTCCCCTTATTTAAAATATTAAATCTCTTAGTATTTGAAATACCAATTAATTAAAATTTGTGACATGAAAAGTTTCATGGGGAGAAAAAAATGATACCATAAGGTTCGCATGAATTATTGGAACATTTTATGTTTACTCCCATTCAACAATATATGTGAGATACCATAGACTTGAAAATTTGACATTAAAAGGAAAAATGATATGACACCATAAATATGTTGAAGATGGAGTTAGATGCCTTGTTGAGCAGTGTATATTTGTATCTGACATTGAAATACAACATTTTAATTTCACTAAATGTTTTTGGATACATAAAATTTGACATTTATAAGATGTACCCAAAATACATTAAAGGTTTTGGTTTTTAAAAGCCCCCCCTCAAAAATTTATCCACATAAAATGACATTTTTAGTACCATAATTTTGAGAAATTATTTGAGGAAGAGAGTGTTGAACACACAATTTTGAAGATACCACAAATAATATTCTAGATATTAATAAGATACCACAAATTATATTAACACACGGTTATGACATTTACAATTCTATTTGAAAATTTATGTTCAACAATTTTGAAAAACCACATGATAAAAGACTTCTCGTTTATTTTTAGAGTAAGCGCACTGAAGCGTACACTTTCCTATGACATTCGGGTCCGGGTTACAGTCTGAAGTAATTGTAAGCCAATGTCATGAGCTCAAAACTTTTGAATGTTTTGGTTAATTAGCTCAAGACCCTAGAAAAATTGACTTTCTCGTTGAAAGGATAATTATCTTTAAAGATACACTTTCCTAACATTTAGGTCTGAGTTATGTACTGATTTGTACATAAGGCATATAGAAAATTTAGAAATGACATGTTTTGAAACGTTTGAACTCTTGTTCGAACTTCATTCACAGACCCGTGTCAATGTTAATTGACATTTTTAGGAACGTAAATGTTATTGATTCCAAGAGACATGTCGAGAAGATTCTTTTTAGTATTTTTTTTAAGTTTTTCGATTTTGTATTTTGTTTTTTTAGATTTTAGATTTTTGTATTTTCTTTTTGTTGGTTTTATATTTTTGTATTTTCTTTTTCAAAAATATTTATAAATCAAAATAAAGAAAAATATAAAAAATATTTACATGTCGATGTTTGATAGATATCAAGCAGTGTCATTTTCCAGAACCTCCAATTCTGCCGAGTCAGACATCTCATACTGAGTAGTCTGACGAGATACTTAAACGTATCTTCCGACAGAGCTTTAGTAAACATGTTAGCTAAATAGTAGTCAGTTCCGACAAAGAATAATTGAACAATACACTTTTCAACATGTTCCTTGAAAAGTGATGTCTCACATCAGTATGCTTCGTGCGAGAGTGCTGGACTGGATTGCACGTGATGGCTATAGCTGCCTTTGAATCGCAATACATAGGTATTTTGTCAAAATGAAAGCCATAATCTGTGAGCTGAGTTCGCATCCAAAGAACTTGAGCACATCACGTAGATAGAGACACATACTCGGCTTCTGTTGTAGATATTAAAGTACAATCCTGCTTCTTGGACGACTAGCTGACTAGCTTATCACCTCCTAGAAATTGTATACCACCAGATGTTCTTTTACGTGTATCGAGACAGCCCGTGTGATCCGAATCTAAAAAAGTAATTAGTTTGAAACCGATGTCCTTCGGATACCAGAGTCCCATATAAATGGTATTCTTAAGGTACCAAAAGATCCGTTTAACCTCCTTAAGGTGCTTCTCAGTTGGTCTCACTTGATAATGTGCATAATAACATGTTGCATGTATAATATCCGGTCTACTTGCTGTTAAGTACATGAGTGCCCCGACCAAGCTACGATATTTCATTTGGTCAACGGGTGTTCCACTCAAGTCATCATCTAGGGGTTTAGTAGCCATTAGTGTACCAATGCTATGACATGAGGTCATACCATGCTTTTTAAGTATCTTATGAGCATACTTAGCTTGATTTATAAAGATACCACGTGGGGATTGGTGAATCTAAATTCCTAGAAAGAATTTCAACTCCCCCATCATAAACATTTCAAACTTGTTTTGTGTAACACCCCCATTTTTACATATAGCAGCGGAAGCTAATCTGGGGTATTACTTCATGGAAACAACAATCATAATCATAGAAAACGACCCAAAAGAGATGTTTGTTCAAAAGATACGTTATCATTCATTTCAAATCATAGTTTTACAAAGGCAGGTCCCAAAATCTAGTTACATACAATGTGAATGATAACAAGTTTTAGCCAACTTTGAGTCCATGTCACTCCGTGCCATATATTGCTCAATAACTTGAGATAAACATGCTAAAAAGTCAACACAAAGGTTGAGTGAAATTCATAGGTTTGATAAACAGTTTGAATACAAGTCATAGTGTAATAATTGTACAAACACAATTATTATGAAAATGGTA
The DNA here is from genome assembly GCA_026074375.1 of Tanacetum coccineum. Taxonomy (NCBI): domain Eukaryota; kingdom Viridiplantae; phylum Streptophyta; class Magnoliopsida; order Asterales; family Asteraceae; genus Tanacetum; species Tanacetum coccineum. Next base: position 113,563 of record BQNB010000348.1, read on the forward strand.
TTGTTATGATCTTGGGTCACGTTATTATATACCCGTTATTTGTAATAATTGTAACAAATACAATTATTATAGTAACTATGTATTATTGCGTTATCGTCTTGTTTGGTCTGTTTGGTCTGATTGGTCTTGTTCCTTGCCTAAGCACATCGCACTAACACATTATCATCAAAAGTCAATTTAATGACTTGAAGAGCTCATAATATCAACATATTAACATCCCAAAGTCAATTTAACGACTTGAAGTCAAATTTAACGACTTGTAGGATTTATGACACTAACACATTATCATCCAAAAGTCAATTTAATGACTTGAAGTCAAATTTAATGACTTGTAGGATATAATATTAACCCAATAAGTATTCCAAAGTACAGTTTAAATAACGACTTGAAGTCAAATATTAACGACTTGAGGATAAAAACTTAAGAACAACATTTGTAATGATATGTCAGATAGCATGTAATTGAAAAACACTTGTATCGGTAATTTTCATAGCAGGTATCCCTCTCACTGTTTAAAACAAGATTGAAAATCTAGGCTATGAAATCATTAAGTCGTGAAAAGTAATCACATTGTAATAAGATAAACGAGCTATGTAAAGAAGAGTTTTGTAGCCAGCATGTAACCCCCTCGCGGGTTTATAAACATGTAAAAAGTAAAAGGCGAGGTATTATGAACTTCACACTGATAGGAATGTAATATAATATTCCAAAATGAAAGCTGACGACCTTAAATACAAAATCTTAACGGGAAAGTTGATAATAGAGCAAAATGACGTAAATCAAGCCAAACGCACGCAACTGGAGTAAATAATGTCACTCCTTAGAAGACTGTACTCTAAACTTTTTCAGAAGTCCGAATATTGTTATATATTTAGATGGTAAGTTTGGATTATGTATCACCGTTCGGAGCCATCATGAATTCGAAGGCATACAGAACCGTTTTGAGGAGCTAGGTCACTTTAACCGTAAACCGAACAACTCAGTCCAGAACGTAATACCGAAAGATGAAACCCCTAAATATGAGGAACTCCTAGTATTGTGATACGTAGAAGTGGACTTTACTTTGGTTTCATCAAATGTGATGTGATAGGTTTCTATCCAGTTTTTACTTCTAGTGTCTGAAGACTTCTAAGCTTGGAGACAAGTGAGTATCCAAGAAGATAACCATCATCAGTTTTTTCATCAAATTTGCATAAATGATCTTAATGATTGTGGATGTAAACTAGACATCAAAAGACATGAAGAAAACTGATGTTTAGGATTCTCTTATGAAAAATTTCATAACGAATTTGAATGTCCTTTTCACATGGTGGATCTGTTTTGAGTGTACAGCAGGGCTACAGCTTCATCCAATATTGTTTAGAAAGACGGATCCGAGCAATTGTTTTCTTGCAGCTTCTATAAGGGTTCTAAGTGTCCTCTCCATAACTCCAGTTGTTCAGGTGTGTAAGGAGAAGAAAAGTTTTGAGAAATCCATTTTTCATCCCAAAAGTTAACAAGTATGCTATTTCTGAATTCAGTACCATTGTCAATTCTGAGTTGTTTGACTTTGATGTCATTTTTATTTTCAACTCTTTTGATGAAGGACATGATGGTTTCAGGTGCTTGACTTTTCTTCATTAAGAAGTATACCCAGGTGTACCTAGAGTACTCATCAACAATGACAAGGGTATACTTTTCATGGTTAATGGACCGGAGGATTACAGGGTCAAATAAAGTCCAGTGAAGAAGAAGAAGACATTTATTGATAGAAGAGCTCGTTGTTGTTTGAAGCTGGCCCAAGATGCTTTCCCTATTTACATGATGAACATGGTTTATCTTTTGAGTAGACAAGTGAGGGAAGACCAATAACAAGATTTTGTTTTTTCCCGTTTTTGATTGTTTTGAAGTTTAGATGAGCAAGTCTTTTATGCCAAAGCCAGTTTAAATTTTCAGAAGCTTTGTCACGGCGAAGCAAGGATCTTTAAAAAGAATAAAGAGGCAAATTATCATGTCAAGAACATGATACATCTCTTACACATTGAGGAGCAAACATAACACAATTTCCCTTGTTAAAAAGTCTTTGAAGATGTTCGCTTTTCTCATCAAACTGACAATATAATTGTTAGCATCACACAGTTTGACTAAGGCAATTACATAAACAGTTACATGGCCATTTGTCACTCAATGCTACCTTTGTGAAAACTAAACTTACCATTGCATTTGTATAAGAGCCTAAACCTTCAGTTATCATGTACAGTCATCTCCCAACACCACTTTAGTCCTGAGTTGTTCACATATTTATGCAAGTAACTCTTTGACACCATCAATATACCTTGTAGCATCCACGGTCCGTGTAACCGAGATGGCTCCTGATGTCATACTGCACAAATACGTTCAGAATGGTTAGTTTTGCTTAGAAACCCACCTTTTAGTGGGAGTCTTAGATCTGTTAGCATTTGATGATTCAGCTCTAGATGATTTTAGAGCTTCAGCCTTTTTGGCTTGAAGTGAATATCATAGTGATCAGTTGTGGTATGATTTGAACTACCACAAGCTTCACATCTTTTGAAGGTATGTTAAGGATTTCTTAGATTGATCTCTCTTTCTAAAGAGATAATCCTGTTATGACCATTTGTGTCATGATCATAACTTCCACATAATTTACATATGGGATAGTATAGACATTCATTTGATAAATGATCTATACTACCACAGTGAATGCAAGGTGGAAATAAGCATTTTGATGGTCTTGGGATGTTAGGTCTTAAAGACGTCTACCAGACTTTTGAAGATTGCTAAACATGGTCATGATGACATTATTCCATATGATCACAAGTTCTGTGATCAGTTCTCTCACACCTTTTACAAAACAGAACTTTATAACAATTTTCAGAAAGATGATTGTTTAAGCCGCATAAATCACAACTCCTTTTGAATTGTGTTTTATATTTCTTCTGAAGTGCATTTTGTGGAATTTTTTATGATTGATTACTTCTGGGGTAAGATGACTAATTTTTGCTAACTTGTAATTTTAGACTGTTAAGTTCTTTTATTACAATAGCTAAGGAAGGATCATCTTTAATTTTTACACTCTTTAGTTTACCAGCAGGAGCTGAGTGAACTTTTAAAGCTGAAGAGCTTTTGTTACCCTTAGCAGGAGCTAAGGATGGTTCATTTATTATGACACATTTTAAAGCTTCAGCTTTAAGTGTGGATTTTGACTTCAAAATTGATTTGATAGTTTTTGGTCTAGAAATAGGTTCAACACCTTCCAACTTCTTTAGTAGAGGAAGAGGGGTGCTACAGACTGAAGATTCATCTACTGAATCATAATCAGTCGTTGAAGAGTCAGTGAAGGCAACTGAAGGATCAGTTGTGTTTCTTTGTGACTCAGCTGGGAGTATCCTGCCATTATTATGATTTAGCAGAATAAAACCTTCAACTTTAGACAACCAGGGTCTTTCAACACCAAGTATGGTCACTTTTGTGTCATCAGTTGAAGATTTTACAAAGACTAGGTCTTTTTGCCCTGAACTGAAGGGATCTTCAGTGAGTTGATCAAGCCCCAAATGTTTTTTCTCTTGTTGTAGGGAATTTGACACTGATCACTGATTTACTTTATTAGAAACTATTAACCAAGGTTTAGTGATTCTTTTAGCTCTTGTAGTTTAGATCTTAAGTTTTTTATTTCTCTTGGGATAATTTCAATGTTTACATGCTGCATAGATAAGAAAATCAGTTGTTGCTTGTTCTAGCAATAAAAGCTAGCTCTTTGCATGTATTCAGTTCATGAACAAGATTTCTATGTTTTGATAAAAGATTGCTTCTTTATTCTTCAACAAAATTTAGATCAATAAACAAATAATCTAGACAGACTTTTCTATCATCATTATCTTTCATTTCCAAGAAGAGTGTGTACCTTTCTTATAAGGATTCTTACCCATTCACCAATTTCTTGGCACTATTTCTTTGGCCGACAACAGTATTTCTTCACTATCCATGAGTAACCTGCACCTCCCCAGTCATATGTCATCTGATGACACCGTCTTGTTCCCAATTTTTCCCCCCCCCATACTTCATGATGAGACCATTTTTCTTTACCATTAGCAGCTTTAGAGGCTTGAATGCACTAGAACTGGGAGAGGCTGAGTTAGCTTGCTTGTTGTATTTTTGCCTTCAAAGATCCTTAGGTAGGCTTAGTTCAGTTTGTGCTGAGTGGGAAAATCTAAGTTTTTTAATTGAAAAGGTGACTGGTATTGGAAACTGAGGTTGTCTTGGACCAGCAGTCTCTAGCAAAGTACCTTTCTTGCCCACATTTCGAGACATTCAGTTTGCGGCATTTGCCTTTAGTACTGCTAATCGTTGATCACTCTTTACTGTGAAGAATCTTTTTAGATTGGCTAGAAGAGCTCTTGCTTGGTATTCTTACCTCAAGATCATTGAATACTCCTAATCTACTCGTGTATCCTCATTCATCATCAGGACTAACTTCGAAATCTTTGAACAATAGAGAAGAGAGAAAAGCTAGTTAAAAGAGTGCTAACAGAGACAAGAGATTTTATTGTTTTTAGCTTATAAATTGACTGCTTAATAAGGTTTTCTTCATATTTGAGTTACCAAATAGGAGGAATCAAGCTCAGAATTCTTTCACATGATATGTGTTGTGTTTCTAGAACTTTGCAGAAGCTTAGCCACTTCTTTGCGGTAACCTCATTATAAACCAGTATGTAATTTCAAGCTTTAAGAAGTTTTAGGCATCAATTTTACTAACTCATTCATCAAAGCTTTGTATCTGGTGAAAGTTTGTGTTAGAGATTCACCTTTTTTGAATTTGAAGGTGTTATAGCACAAGTCAGTCATGGACCCAACTTTCTTTCCACATAAAAGGACACGTCATGATATAGTATCAGTCATCCATGTGATTTAACTATTAAGACAGTGTTTATACAAGTTATATTTGCTCATCTGGAAGAACAGCCATGATGAGACTTTTGAGTCCGTATCTAATTACAGCCTTCTTTCATCTCCAGTCCTTGATTTTTTTGCTTCCTTTGACCACAGCTGTTCATGGGATAAAAGGACCATTTTTGATGATATTTTCCAATTGAGGTTTCCATACCACTGTCTCAACACCATCAACAGTTCTTGTTGGCAGAGGTGAGTCACCATTTAAGATTACTTCCCAAAGAGCATAATCAGCCATTAAGAAGTATTGTTCGATCCTTATCTTCCAAAGCTCAAATTCATTTGGATTGAGCACTGGAAGTTTTGCAGCAGCAACCACTTGTGCAGATACCGACTCTATCTTTTCTTGAAACAAGTAGATCTTGTGTGTAGAATGGTTCTTATTCAAAGTTTCTCAACAAGCTCTGATACCACTTGTTGATCCCACTTGAATAAATCTTGCTTAGCTTGTAAAAGGCTTAGTTGTATTGAATAAATCCAAGACAACTATGGTAGAAACTTTGATTGAATATATCAAAGACTATGTGAAATCTAGTCTATGATATTAAGAAGAACAATCAATAAAACAGTGACAAACAAGATTATATAATACCAAACTTTAAGCCTCAATATATTAATACGAACACTCTTGATAGTGTTAGGGTTATACAAAACCTTGAAGCTATATATTACTGAACATGAAAATGAGATATATGAACTACATGCCCTAGGGTCTCCTTTTATACACCAAGGAACCCTAATGGGCTTACAACGCGTTTTCTACACATACATATCTTTTCATAAAATATCTCATACATATCAATTTAGTAGTACTAAAATAGACTAATAGTACTAACTAAGTCTAACAACATAAACTCTTCTAGCAGTAGTAACAGTTGTACTGGCAGTACTAATATTACTCTAACAGTAGTAATGACTTAAAACATTTTCTTTGATCTTGAGAAGCAGTAGTAACCAAAACTAGCAGTTGTAACTTGAACCAGCAGTAGTAACAGTTAAGAATCCTTTTATTCCCAACAGTCCTCCCCTAAACTTGATATTCATTATATTAATCATCATGTTTCTTTATTAAATCTTCTTGTTCATAAGGGAGGATGTATCCAATCACTCTTTTATTTATTAAGCTGTGATCTTGTAATATCTAAGAAGCTCAAATGCAATTTCACATTCATGATAAACTTTTCTAGGCCTCCTATTAAAATTTTGAAAGCATTTCTTGTGTAAGAGGATATTTTTTTCTACCAGCATGTGAATAGAACTTCCAGTATCCATCAATAATAAATGAACTCCACATGAATCATATAACCTCCAGCTTATCAATGTGTAGTCGTTTGACGTTTCTAGGATTAATCTTCCTCACTTGGTTCAGATAAAGTGATGAGATCTCCCCAAAGCAATCTGTCATATCCTTCTGGGCTTGTTGTCTCAAATCTTTCCTTTACCAGCCTGTACAGATCTAACACATCTTATCTGTCAAAATCATCAAGCATTGCACTGAATAACTTGTAATATTTAGTACTTCCATCAGCTCTGATGATCTGTTAATTGATAATGTCTTCTTCTAGAATGTGTGTCTTCCAGTCAACTATTGGATATTTTGTAGCTAAAGATTCAATATTAACAGCACTATCATCACCTGGAACTATCTCTAAACAAGCTTTAAGCTCTGCCTTCTCAGCATCATCCTCTACCTTCTGTCTCTTGACACTCTCTTCACCAAGTACTGCTCTTGCTTGTTTCTTACTATTCTCTGCTTTCTTTCCATTGCTATCAACCTTCTTTCCACTGCTTTTAGTATCAATAGGAACAAAATCATTTACATGTTTGTAAGCTTTGTCAAACATTTGCTTGATTACATCAAAGCTTTTACCCTTGAAATTCTTGTCCTTATATCCTGCCATATGCTTTATGTAGGCATACATTTTCTTTCTTTGTTCTGCTTTGGTAGGTGGTTTGTTCCTTTGCTCTTCAGCTCTTTTTGCAGCAATGAATTTCTTTTCTTCGACCTGCAATAAATTACAATTAGCAGTCTAGCTTTGCTCTTCAAACAGACATATATTCCTCTCTCTTCTTGCTTGAATACTTTTAGTAATCTGAGCTTAGAATATATTCTGCTTCATTGAATCCATTCTTTAATCAAGGCACATTACTGCTTCTTTTCTCTTTATCTTTAAAGCCTAGCTTCTTCATCTAACTCTGTGAAGTCTTTGAGTTATTTCTGCATCATATTTAATTTGATCTCTTGCCTTTCACTTTCATGGTTTCTCAAGCTCTTGCATAATGCCTTTTCCTTTATCTTTTCCTTGAATCTGAGGTTGAGGTCTTGATGTTGTTGTTGGTTTACTTAGCTCTTTAAAAATGAATCCCTTCAAATTTGTGGTATTGAAGTTCTATTCTTATTGACTCAAGGTCTCAGCACATGTATCATAATCTACAAGACTAACATCAACTGTATACTATCTGCAGGTATTACAACTGGCAGGTAGTAAAACATGTCTCACATGTAGTAGTATCTGGATCAACAGTAATTCTTTATCTTCAGCAACATAACACTTTTTAGCACTACTTTATCTTCCATGAGGCTAATTGTCTCATCTTGATCGCCAATTAATTCTTATACCAGCAAATCAAGATAAGTTCAAACATATGTTCATTCCTCAGACAACATTAAGTTCTTTAAGCTTTTACAATATTCTCCCTTGTTTGGATGCATCCTTCTCCCCAAACTCTCTTTAGAGGACTCAACCTATTGGCTGTAAACCCTTCTTTTTTGTTGTGGGTTCTTGACATTGTTCCTTTTCTTCCTGCTTCTTACTCTTTTCTTCACTTTTTAATTTCCAAAAGGCTTAACTCATTTAAAATTCTCAAGTCAAGAACCATGTCAGAATGTTTTGTAACACATATCCTATCAATTCCTTAAGTTCATTCTTTCCTCTTCACTTCCAGGCGTGTTAACCTCCTAGGAGAGGTGAATCATTGGATGGTGTAGATTACCTCTGGGAATAGTCTAAGCAATGGTATCCCTGGCTTCTTAGACTTGGGACTACAACCTAAAAATAAATCCCTTAAGGAAAAGGGAAATTAGGTATCCGTAGATTGGGGTCCTTTTTATGTTACCACTGTCATTGTTCGGCATCTAAGCTAGCAGCGTTGTGGAAGCCCGGTTCCCTATGGTCTTGCCTCTCCTCATGGACAGCCTTATCTATATCAAGGTTAGTAGGCTTACTAGACTGAGGAATCTCAGTGACCTTGCTTTTGGCTTTCCTATGTTTTTGGGTCTTTTTAGGGTGTGATGATGATACAACAATGGGATTGGTTCAACATGAGATGATGAAGCAATAGTAGGTATGTGTTGGGGTTCAGTGGGTTGTCCTGAACCTTCACCCTATACTGCTTGTGATGCCAGCATAGATGGAAATAATGGTGTAACTGTCCCTGAAAAATCTTTTCCTTTCCTTGTCATGTTTACAAAAACCTTTTTATTATGAGAAGGTGTAATCATAATTCATCATTAATAACTGCTGCAAGATTTTCAATTTGATTGTTCATAACTAGTTGTAAAAACCATTGGAGTGAGGATTACATTAAAAACTTTTTAAAATTAGGATCCAAGTTTCTCAACATACCATCAAAAATCAATTTAAAAAAATTAAAATTTTGATTCTTAGTCAAATATATAACTGTTGATGCTATATTAGTACCAAATTCATTCCAAGCAGTTGATTTAGAACTTAAACATTGTAAGATGGTATGAATGAGATACTTCCATTGAGAGAAAAAGAAAGGTTTTAGAAAAGTAAATTTATTAGAAAGCTTTTCATATCCCATCAATTGAAGGTTTTCAAAAATCTTAGTGGTTGTTAGACAAGTAATACCATCCTCATCATCAAAGTAAAGATCTCTTCTCACAGATGATTCTGTTATTACTATAGTCTTGTCATCAACTCTGGTATGTATTTGTGTTTCATTATCGACTGTTTTGGTCTTTGTAGTAGACCAAAACTACTCAATATAGGACACATAGATAGTTAGACTTACAGTTAAGGCATATATGATAGGGCTAGCATTAAGGAAATTAACTTTCTCTGCAAAATTAGCATTGGCTTCTAATTTTTCCAAGTACGCCACCATATTGTGAGAATCAGCAAAGGTTAAGTCCGCCATTAATGATGATTGTGAATGTCAGTTATGAAATCGAGTTAGGGTTTGTAAAATTAAGAGCGTGAGAGTGTTTAAGAGTGATTATTATTGGGAATTATGTTTTCCTGACTTAGTACCGCTGGTGATAATAGTTAGTACCGATAGTTAAAATTAGTACTGACAGTACAAAGTGTTAAGTATTGATCAGTTAGTTAGTACCGTTAGTAGAAAACAGTTAGTACCGTTTAAGAGATAGGTATGAGATATTATAGGAAAAGATATGTATTATCTTTTATGCGTTTTGTAAGCCTATATTAGGGTTTATCCTTAGTCTATAAAAGGATCCCTCACGGCATAGTTAGAGGAAGAGTTCAACATACATCTCATACAATCATATATCATAGTTAGTAATCTGCAATCACTTTAATAGATTAATATCAAAGTTTAGTTTATTTATTGTTCTTCTTAATACTATTGTGTAGATTCCGCATATACAATCAGTATTCATAGTCAGTGTTTCTATATAGTCAAATTGCATTTATACAAGTTGGCTATCACCCTTAGCAGGCTGTAAAGATCTATTCAGTTTGGGACTCACAAGTGGTATCAGAGCCTGTGAGAAACTCTGAGTAAGAAGAACAAACAAAAACCAGTTATACTTCACCATCCTACAAAACTAATCATGTCTGGATCACAAGATGAAATTCTACCACCACCACCACCCTCGACATCACAAAGACCAACAACACAATAAACTCCTCACATAGTTTTGACCATCAAACTTCCTATTCTCAAAAAAAAAAAAAAAAAAAAACAAAAAAAAAAAAAAAAAAAAAAACAAAAAAAAAAAAAATAAAATAACAAAAAAAAAAAAAAAAAAAAAAAAAAAAAAAAAAAAAAAAAAAAAAAAAAAAAAAAAAAAAAAAAAAAAAATGGGGAGATTACGATATATGGCCCATGAAAACTGGATAATTATTTAGCCTATACAGACTATCCAATCTAGGAAGTTATACAAAATGGGAATGGTCCTGTATCAATCACCACAGATACACAAGGTCAAATCAAGGTTCTGCCTCCAAGGACTGTAGAAGAGATCCTAGCCAAAGAAAGGGAAAGAAAAGCTAGGACCACTTTGCTTATGGCTTTACCAGAAGATCATCTTGCTAAATTTCATAAGATGACTGATGCAAAAGAGATGTGGGATGCCATCAAATCTAGATTTGGTGGAAATGACGAATCAAAGAAGATGCAGAAGTATATCTTAAAGCAACAGTTTGAAGGATTCTCTGTATCAAACTCAGAAGGGCTTCATAAAGGCTATGACAGGTTCCAAAGTCTTTTGAGTCAATTAGAGATTCATGGAGCAGGTGTATCCACTGAGGATGCAAATCAGAAATTCCTTAGATCTCTACCTTCTGCTTGGTCTCAAGTTTCCTTAATCATGAGGACCAAACCAGGAGTGGACAGTCTCAGCTTTGATGATCTGTATAATAATCTAAGAGTCTTTGAGAATGATGTAAAAGGCTCTACTGCATCATCCTCTAGCACGCAAAATGTAGCATTTGTCTCTGAGAACACAAGCAGTACTAATGATGTTAGTACCGCTTATAGTGTTTCTAATCCTTCTGGTCAAAACTCACAGTATGAACAAACTTCATCATCTCTTTTATTGCTAATCCATCAAGTTGCCAGTCCATCTACTGGATAATGAGGACTTGAAACAGCTTTGATGAATTATGATTAGAAAGAAATGGACTTGAAATGGCAGGTGGCCATGATTTCGATGAGAATGAAAAAGTTCTACAAAAAGACTGGTAGAAAGATTAGAAATTGATGCAATGGAAACGATTGGTTTTGATAAACAACAATGTCGAATGCTAATATTGCCACAACATGGGCACATTTTGCTAGAGAGTGTAGAACCAATGGAAATCAAGATAGTAGGACGAGAGATGCTTGGAACTCTGGAAATAAAGGATGGATGTAGATCTGGTAAGCTAGAAGACTCTAAAGCATTGGTGACCATTGATGGAGAAGGTGTAGATTGGACCAGTCACTCAGAAGAAGAAGAAGATTATGCTTTGATGGCTTGCAACAGCTCAGGCTCAGACAATTAGGTATACTTACCTGTTCAATATGAGTGTATAAAGTCTTATGCTAAACTTAAAAAAACTGTATGATGAACAAACGAGTACAATAAGTGATGCAGGCATGAAATAATGGCATATATCAAGGTCTAGAGAAAGTTGATGCACAATTAGTTGTCATCTTCAGGTCAACTTTGGATATGAAGAACAAGATATAAGATTTATGGATAAATAGACTTAGATGTAAAACTGTTGTACTAACATAAACCAAGAAATTGTTAGCAGAGCTCAAAAGAGAAAAAGAAGATTTAAAGCTAGAGTAGAAAAATGGCAAAACTCTTCTAAAAAATCTTGGTAAAATGCTAAATACCCAAATGGAGTGCTAATGATATAATGGGGCTTGGGTATTAGGGTTAAGTTTATGATGGTTTTTGAGTATGAATATGAAGTTTTACAAAGTGTTGTTATGAATGAGGAGAGTGAGTTAGAAATACAACCTTTGTATGATAGGATTGTTACAATAGGAGGATGCATTGGTTGTACCCCTCCAATGTAGGGAATTACATGCCAACTGGACCCAATATAGAAGTAGATTACTCACAATTTACATATGGTCCAAAACAGACTCAACCTAGTGAATCTTAAACCAGTGAAATTGATACCTGTAAATCTAACATTAGTTCAGAACCACCTAAATTAGTGTCTGAACCAGTTTTATGGAATCTAATTGTAGAATGTCAACGTAAGGTTTGGTCTGATGCTCCTATAATTGAGGAGTATGAATCATATAGTGAAGAAGAGTATGTGTCTCTACCAACAAAAGAACATGAAACACCTACTTTTGCAAACCAACAAGTAAAAACTACTAGGGAAACTGTTAAGAAACATTTCACACATAGTAAAAATCCTAAAGTTGACAAGAAAGAGTTGGGGTATGGGTTTACTGCAAGAGCATGTTTTGTATGTGGTAGTTTGTCATTAATTAGAGATTGTGACTTCCATGAAAAGAGATGACTAAACAAGACTGAGTTAAACAATAAGCATGAGAATGACAGTCTACGTCAAAGGGAGATTAAGGGGCTAATTTAGAAACAATGTGCAAGAGTAATTCATCAAAAAAAATTTTTCTACAGCTCTAGTACTAACGTTAGAACTAGCTGGCAAAATTCCAGTTAATACTGCTAGAGCTAGCGGTACTAACAATGTTAGTACTGCTAGACATAATTTTAACAGTCAGGCAGTACTAACTAATGCTGCCAGGAAAATTAGTACTGTTAAACCTGTTGTGAATAGAGTTAGACCAAAAACTGTTTTTCATAAAACTCATTCACCATTTTCAAGGCCTTTTAATAACACAACAGCACTTAGAACAAAATTTTCATATCAAAAGGTTAATACTGCTGAAGAAAATGTAGTTAGTGCTGTTGGGGGAAAGGGAAACTGCTGTTAAGCCCTCAGCAGGTTGTAATTGGAGACGAAACAGACATTACTGGCAAAATATCTCCAAATACAATAGTGGATCAAGTCTTAGAAATTGTTTCACTTTTAAAGATCCACTAGGCAGACTCAAGCCCAAACAGGCTTGGGTCCCTAAGAGAATCTAATCTCTTTTCTTTGATGTGCAGGATTATCCACACAGAACTTTACAGAACAAAGGGATTGTTGATAGTGGATGTTCCAGGCACATGACTGGAAACAAGGCCTACCTTGCTGAATATCAAGACTTTAATGGTGGCCCTGTTGCTTTTGGAGGAAGTAAATGTTACATAACTGGAAAAGGTAAAATAAAAATAGGAAAGTTAGATTTTGAGGATGTGTGCTTTGTGAAAGAACTTCAGCATTTCAATCTCTTTTCTGTGTCACAGATATGTGACAAGAAGAACAAAGTTCTTTTCACTGACTCTGAATGTCTTGTTTTGTCTCCTGAATTTAAGTTACCTGATGCAAATCAAGTCTTACTTAGAATCCCTAGACAAAACAATATGTACAGTTTCAATTTAGAGAACATTGTTCCTTCAGGAGGTTTAGCTTGTTTAATTGCAAAGGCCACAATTGATGAATCTAACAAATGGCATAGGAGGTTGGGTCATGTTAACTTTAAAAACTTAAACAAACTTATGAAGGGAAACCTTGTAAGAGGTTTACCTTCAAAGATTTTTCAAAATGACCACACTTGTGTTGCTTGTCAGAAAGGAAAGCAACACAAGGCCTCCTGTAAGGCCAAATCAGTGAGCTCTATTAGTCACTCCTTACAGCTTCTTCATATGGATTTGTTTGGACCTACATCTGTAAGGAGCTTAAACCATAAGACTTATTGCCTGGTTATCACTGATGATTTTAGCAGGTTTAGTTGGGTGTTCTTCTTAAGAACTAAGGATGAAACTAGTGGAATCCTTAAGGACTTTATAAGACAAATAGAGGGGAGGGGTTTTATCTATCTAAAAATAGAGTATCTATCTGTGGTGTGTGTGTGTTCAGTTTCATGGTGTGGGAGAGTAGGGGATTATGGACAGTGAGTTGGGTACTGTAGTTGAGTATTGTAGGGGTGGATGTCAGTCCGACGGGTTGACATAGTTAGTGTTGAGTTTGAGGGGGGGGGGTTTTTGGATTATGATTTTGGTTAGGGTGGATTCATCGGTTCATGTGTGGACGTGGAGATGTCTGTGGTGGAGGGTAGTATCGGAGGGGAGGAGTGTGGTGTGGGGGGAGGATTGAGTGGTGGAAGTGTAATTTGTTACATTGTTGTATAGGGACATGGTGGAGAAGGGGACATTGTTGACAAATAGTGGTAATTGGATTTTTGAGGCAGAGATATTTGTATATAGTTAGTGGGTTAGAGTCAAGTGGGGAACTAGGAGACAGACTAGTGGGGGGGAGTGAGTAATGGGTCACAAGACGGATTGATGTAGATGTATTAGTGAGTGGGGGATATGGACACAGAGTATGTAGATGAAGTGAGGGGGGATGTAGGGGTTAGGGTCAGTTTGTTATTGATTTAAACACAATTAGGTAATTAGTATCTACAGCACTAGGATGATAGGAGTATTTTGGAGATATTTATAGAGGATGGTTGAAAGATAGATGTCGATGATTTGAGGTATGAGGTATGGGGCAGAGTACTTTTATCAGTGTGTGGGATGTGTAGTGACGTGAGGGATATTAAAAGGGGGTGTGTACAGGCATATGGCAGGATGGGGGGGGAGGGGGGGGTGTACTGGGAGGAGGAGTGGGGGTCTATTTTAGGTGGAGTGAGATTGTTAGTTTCTGATAGTGGGGGGATTTTTGAAGAGGTATGTTGAGAGTTTATTTGGTAAGCTAAAAAAACGTCATTGTTGTATTCTCAGTATCTTTAACTATGAGGTGCAAGAGATGGATTGTTTGGGGTTTTGGGAGAGTAGGTTTGTAATTTTAAGGGGTGGTTGGTGGAGGTTTGTGTTATTGTGTAGTGGTGTGGGGTGTGGTGGTGGGAATTATTGAGTGGGTGGGGCACTTAAGGCTGTATATGTGAGGTGAAGTTGGTCTTTTACACGACTGGCGTGGAAGATAGTGATGACGTGGTTTTGAGAGGGACTATTATTACGACAGGTGCAGATCAATAAAAAGGTTTGAATATATCGATATTATGTGCTTAGGGTTTTTGGGGATGAGTGACTTAGAGCATATGAAGTTCTGTAATTGAGTAGATATGTAGTGATGGACACATCTGATGGTGTGAGTGAACAAGTTACTGTCAGGAGTACACTGATGATGCTTGGGTGGGATACACACATTCTATCTAGGAAGGGTTGGTGTTTGGATATTAGGTGTGAAGACACTATGTAGGAAAATGTGGTGAGTGTGGGATTAGTGGTGCGTAGGGGTTAGGGGAGTACGGTGTGCGTTAAGTGAGTATAGAGTTAATAGTTGAGGAGGTGCGATCTGGACATTAGAATTACAGTTACATAATTTGGGTCTCTGTGAGGTTGAGTCGTGTGGGGGCACATTTTAATGTGGGTTGGTGGGAGTATTTGTAGACTTAATGTAGAGTAGGGCCGGATAATGGGGTGGGAGGGATGATGTAAAAGGTGGGAGGTAGAAGGATTATTACATAAACAGCACGGGGCGATGTTAGGGCGCGTATGATGTGGGGGCAATTGACAATAGGGTAGGTAGGACATTAGATATATATGTGGCAGAGGTATGGATCTATTGGTGGTTGTATGCAGAGATGGGAGAGAGATTCAGACAGTTCTATTAGCATCAGTTCATATGGATATCACAAATGGTATGGTTTTGTAATTTTAGATTTTGATGTTCTCACAGGTATGTATGACGATGTGTGTAATTTGTGATTGTGAAATTATTAATGGTATCAGTGGGAGGGACACTTAGTCTGTTGGTGGTCCTGTGGGTAAGAGGAGCATAGTGTGCGGGTGACTTGTGGAGAGGTAGTATGGTGGTATGTCGACGTAGTGTGGGTACTTGGTATGGAGTACATGGTAGAGAGCATATGTGTAGTAGGATAGAGTAGTTGGTGTATAGAGGTGTATGGGGTGGGATCACAGTGGCGCGTACGTGGTTTTGTGGTACACACAAGGGGGTTGGGGACATTGAAGTAAGGTGGAGATAGAGTATGGAGTAGGTAGACTCTAGGTGGTGGAGAGCGTGGCATCAGGTGAATGTCGGGAGTGGTTGCATGATCACTCTAGAGAGAGTATAAACCAGAGATTGTTTGATGTTGTGGTGGAGCTGTATTAGGGTATTATGTTTATGATATTGGATATACAAATTGGGGGTATTTGGTATAGGAAGAATTAGTTGTTTATTGTAATTTTGGTAGTAATTTAATATGTGGTAATTTTATTGAAGTTTGGGGATGGTGCATTGAGAGGAGTCGCGCTGTGGTGGGGTAGGTGGACTCGGAGTAGCGGATTAGAGGGTTAGTGAGGCTGGGAGGAGAGGACTCGGTATGCAGAGGTACGATGGGTGTAAACTATGATAGGGGTGAGGAAGGAGCTATATGTTGGGGAAATTTTTATGTAATTGGTGGAGTGGTGTGAGTTGAGTGCGGCGTAGAGTGATAGAGAGTAGGGATTCGCGAGGAAGACTGTTGGCATCAGAGTGTGGATGTGTGTGGAAGAGAAGGTTATAGTGGTTTAGGTCTATGTTGGAAGGTTGCGGTTATAGGTTGACTCAGAGGATGAGTGAGGGGGGGCTATGGACTGGGTGAATGGTAGACTGGACATTACACTGTCATGTGGAGGGAGAGATGATACAGAGAGTGGCGTGTGGTCAGAGTATTGGTGGTGTCTATTGGAGTACATTACACTTATCTAGTATGTATTATGCGCGATTGGTGCGAAGAAGTGTCTTTTAGTGAGGCTAGTGGAGTGAGGTATGCAGTCAGAGGGATTGAGATGGTGTTGGTACAGGAAGTTTTCTAGGGATGTAGCAGTTTGACTAGTGAGATAAGGTGGGTAGTTATACACATTCTGGGAGACTAAGTGTTGAGTATGATGCATAGTACAGGAGTTGAGGGACAGGTGAGGGTTTCTGGTGAGAGATGGGAGTTGGGGGGGTGTGACATGGGAGCGTAAGCGAGTTTGAGGCAGCGAATGCGAATGGTTACTTAAGGGGGTTTTGAAGGTATAGGTGTGGGGCATGTGAGACATACGCATCACTATATTGTCGTAGGTCGAGTATGAAATTAGGGGGGCGGTCTGCGTAAACAATCAAAAACGGACTTGAGGGAGGAGGAAAAGAAGAGAAAGTTCCAAGAGTCATACAAGTAGGATGAGCTCCGAAAAGAAAGCTTTTTCCACACGATAATGGCTAGGAGATTATACTAGCGACAAGATCGACAAGCCTAAGCACTCATCTATTCTGGGAAAATCACACGGTATGAGAAATTTGCCGGGGTCTCCAAGTTTTTCGGGTAACTTTTTGAGGAGAACCACCGAACAATGCTCATTTAAAGGCGTTCTAGCCATTTCACTTAATTTTTCTTTGTTTACAATCAAACTCTTAAGTGTCGAAGCAAATTTAGGCATGAGAATTAAAGCATCCGCGAAGCTAATTTCGAAATGCAAATCTTGAAAGATTTGGTAAAATTTCTCAATTTGATTGTTAGCTTTTTCGCGGATCTTTTGGTCATTAAGTCTAGACGGATATGGAATTGATGGTTTCGGGTTAGGCATCGGAGCACTAACAGGATCAGAATTTGGCACATAAGGTTGAACTTGGACAACCGGAGGTTGGACGTCTTTGGTACTTCCGTTATTAGTAGGAGGCACCGTGTCCTTTGTCACCTCGGTTTCACGTTCCACTACTTTAGGAGGAGAAGAAGAAGTAGTAGGAATCGTGGGTCCTTGATAAGCAACACCGCTTCGGGTGGTAATACCCTTCAAATCTACCTTCGGGTTAGTAATGGTATTACTAGGGAGTGTCCCTGAACCTGAAGTAGAAGCGGTATTGGAATTCACGAATTTGGAAAGCATGTCCGTTAAATTGGTCATTTGATTTTGCAAGTTTTGATTTTGATTTTGCATATTTCTCATCACTGCATCATTAGCTTTGACGTAGTTTTGAAAATCAACCTTCCGAATCAAAGCCTTGTTTTGGGAGCCAGAGCTTGGTAAGTGGAGCTTGGTGAACGCGGAGGGTTGATGTAATCGGTGGGTCGATAAATTTGGCCTTTTGTTGTAATTATCCCCCGTTTTGGGTTTAACTGGTTTTGGTTATTTCCTTGTTTTGTTGAACGGGAGGAAAACCAAGAGGTCAAATTTGATTAGCAATCGAGGCTCGGTAACGGTATTTCCTTGATTGAAATTAGCTGCGGCGGCTTGGAACATGCTCCTTTATATTGTCACATAATCGTTGTCCATCGGTGGCGGGAGAAATTTGGTATTGAATGGAGCACCACCGCAAGTAACATAACTTTCCTCGACCGCTTTTACGGGAGCGGGAGCTTGGGTTTGGTTTTTCTTATCGAGAAGTAAGGCTTTCACCATATCTTTAAGTTCGGCAACATCGGGAGAATACCTGGGTAAATTCTCGCACTCCTTTGAAACAACAATATTTTTACGTGAATTACGAACTTTGGATTGCTCTTCAATGATTCTTAGGCAATCACGGGGCATTTTATCCAGAAAGTTACCACCTGCGGCGGAATTCAACGAATCTTGATCATTAGAATTCAAAGCATTATAGAAAGTATCGAGTTAATGTATTTCCGAAAATCCATGATGTGGGCATGCCCGAAGAAGATCATTGAATCGGTCCCATGCCTTATAAAAAGTTTCATCAAATCGTTGTTGAAATCCCTCGTGATTCATTTGAAGATTTGTTGTTTTAGAAAGAGGGAAAAATTTGATGATGAATTTCGAAACAAGATCATCCCATGTAAAGAATCGATCGAGGGGGTTCTTTTTCAAGCCCAAATCGGGCGGCAACCCTCAGGGAAATAGGAATAAAGCAATAAGCATAACCGCGTACTCGGGACGATTCGGAACTTCATCGTAGAAGTGATCTTTGTGAAATATCGAATGTTGAGCATGACGCTTCTTTGTCCATTGTCCCAAAAAATGTTTGTTTGAACGAGGGTAAGAAACCATGCCTTAAAGCTCAAGTTGGCGCGAGGTGATCTCGGGAACAAACGATGCATCCTCGTAACCTCGTTGGGATTCTAGCCAATTGAGCCATAGTAACGATTTATCGGCCATCGTAACTACGAGGATCTAGATTTTCATAGTTTTCACAAGATTGAATGGTTCAACAAAAGTCGTTGGGACTTGTTATTGTTGAACGAGTAAATTACGAGATTGATAACGAGTGGCGCATCCACTAAAATAATAAAAAGAAAATTTATACTAATTTTTTTCTTTTTTTTAATTTTTAATTTTTCTTTTTTGGTTTTTTCACAACGTATTCACATATATTTTTTAATAACGACAATGAGATAAGAAAACATAACTAATAATCAACTCGCTTCTCGGTAAAACTCTTCAAAGAGAAAAAACGCACAAATGAGCCGGCGAGAGTAGGAAGCGCGAAGCTATTAAAAACCTATCCCTTTTAGGGTCGAGTTTCCTTGACCGACCGCCATATACCCCTCTTATAGTTTGTTTAACTTTCCAAAGGTGAACTGTACCTTCGCGAGAGACACAAAAGTAAGTTTCGATCTTTGATTCGGGAACTTATTAATGATAAAATACTTCAATTGAAAAGTAATAATTGATGGGTGAATTTTTTATTTTCTTTTTTATGGATAATTTATTTCTTTTTTAATGGATAATCTTTTGTATATTTTTTTTATAAGAAAATAAGCAAAATAACTTCACACGGAAGGATCTTCAAACACAAATTGTCAAACGGCTCAACAATCGTATACAATCCTCCCCGGCAGCGGCGCCAAAAACTGATTGGCTCTGATTATACCCCTTTATAAATATATATATATATATAAATAAATATAAAATATAAAAATACTTATAAATATATAAATATAAGGATAAGAATCAAAAACCCTCTTAATGTAGTAAACGGAAGTATATTCCCGGGTCGTTATCCCATCGAACGAATGCAATTGAAAAGTTGAGAGGCGTTTTTTGAATCGAAGCCTTGAATGGAACAAGATGTATTACGATGGTATTATCTAAAACTAGAGGAAAATTCAAGGCAAAAACTTAAAACAATTATGTAAGGACAAATTTTTAACTAAAACTCAAAGCGTTGACTCCTAAACGGGACATAAAAACCCTAAATTAACAAAATTAAGTCCTAAAATGATCTTTTTGGTTTTTATAAGTCTTAATTGACTAAAATGCTAGAACAAAGAAAACTAGACCAAAAACGAAAGTGACTAGGGCTTAAAAACACTAAAAACATGAACGGGATTTAATCTCGTTCTTTAAAAAAAACAAAATTAAATTTTGCAATTTTAACCCTACGAAAGCAAATCTAATTTCCTATGTTCTAAAATGTTAAAAGAAATTTTCTAAATAGAATTAATATTTTTTTTGACTTTTTTATAATTTTTATGAATTAAAAATGATTTAAATGAAATTAAAAGTTTAAAAATACTAAACTATTTAATAAAAATCTGAAAAAATTAGCAAAAGTGCATTGAACAATGAGAAAACTAATAAAAATAAGCTGGTGAAAACAGCTTATCAAATAAGCCGTGAAATAAGCCAAAAACGGCTTATAAACCAAACAGGCTAAAACTACTATAAAGAATTAATTGTGCAAACATAAACCAAAAAAGACCCAAAGGCGAGTTGGTAGTGAGTGTGTGTTGCAAAAACGTTTGGTGATAAGGGTAGAGGTCCCGGGTTCGAGTCTTGCTCACCTGGGACTTCCCCTAATCCCAAACGTTTTTGTTTTCCATTTTTTTACAACTTTTTAGAAAAGCACTAAATAAGCAATTTTTACAAAAGCACTTTTTTTATAAATCAAAAATAAGCACAAAATAAGCTGTTAAAGGGTGACAGAATAAGCTAAGTATACTAAGACACTTAAATGGCTAACTGTTAGAATGACAGGAACTTAAGCTATATCTAAAAAGCATTTAAGAACAAAAATAAGCAACTACAATTAGCTAGAATGACAGTTTAATCAAAAAGCTATGAAACTTAAAGATTTAAGCTACAAGGCAAATAAGCTAAAATAAGCTCTAAACTGAAAGAAATAAGCTAAATTGGGCTTAAACTAACCTAATAAGCTAAACTAAACCTAGAATAAGCAAAAGCAATAAGCTAATAAGCCTAAATAAGCAAATAGCTTTTTGGCCAAAACTGATAAGCAAAAAGGCCAAAAGGGACTTTTCTAGCTTAAAAATAAGCTAGAAAAGATCCTTATGGCTTAGTGACTTATACCACTAAGAAGAATGGCCAAAAAGCTAACACTAAGCAACAATGAATAAAGCATTATTGAAATTCAAGATAAACATTTAAAAAGCTTCATGAAAATGGCATCTCACACATATTCAACACTTAGACAAATTTTTACAAACTTTTGCAATCTTAACAAATCACCACTTTTGAGCTTAAAAATAAGCAAACAAACAGATCCTTATGACTATATAACCTACAAACAGATTAAATTTAGACCTCAAAGAACAAGAATCAACAATCAAAAAGCATTTTGAAATTCACAATAAGCCACAACAAGCATTTGAAAAAGCAATTTCTCAAATTTTTTAAACACTTAGCACTTTTGACAGTTTTGGCAAAAACACAAAAATGACAATGCAGGCTATAGAGCTTTGTTTCTAACCTGTTTTTAACACTTGCACAAACTCAAAAACATCACAAAACAACAAGATTCAAAGTCCTAATCAAATAAGCAGATAAAATAAGCTTAAAGCTAACAGTTTCAAACAACAAACTCTTAAAACCTTAAAAATGAGATTTACTACTTAAAAACTTAAACAAACTGATTTTTTGGACTAATTTAAGCTAATCAAAGTTGACTCAAAAGCACAAAGCAGGTTTTGACCCATTTTCACCCATTTTGTCTACTGTCCCAAACACCCTTTTAAGTTTTCTAAGTCCTTTTAAAAGCTGGTTTTCAAAGATAGAAGCAAAGTTATTATAAAACAGATAACAAACTAGCAATATTGAACATAAATAAGCACAATCCAATCAAAAATAAGCCATACAATAAGCAGATAATCAATAAGCAGTTTTAAGGCAATAATGACAGTTTTGCATAAAAATTTAAATAAAAAACATATAAGCATTGAACAAAGACAATAAGCATAAAACTAACATAGGCAAGCATAAATAAGCAAATAAAAACAGAAAATAAGCAAGAATACAGCATGTTGAAATAGTAAATAGTGCCTAAAAATCTAAAATTGAACTTAAAAGAAGTCCAATCTTTTCCTTATGATTTCAAAAGCCCAAAATAACTTATTCACAATCCTTAAGCTTATCCACATAAACACAACCCATGGCATCCAAAATACACCATGCCCATGAGATATTACTTTATATTTTTTGGTAATATTATTTAGATTTTTACGATAAAAAACGGTAACGTAAAATGATAAAAATAGTAAAATAAGGTTTGATTCAAGAAACAAAAAGCTTAGTGAAGCTTTTAGGTGAGATCCATAAGCTGTTTCATAGCTTTTCAAAGCTTAACAGGTTATATATAAAGTTAAGTAATGACAAACACAGAACTTAAAAACACAAACCTCAACTTTTTTCATTAACTTTAAAACTTTTACAAAGGAAAGGAAATACAAAGCATAAATTCTAAAAACTTAAGTAAATTAACACTAAAAAAGAGAGCGAGAGTTCTTCAAGGGATAAGCCTCTCACTTATAGGCTGGACTAGATGGCTCTATGTCTTTTTTAGCATGTTTTCTTGTATAGAAGGATTGGAGAGCTTCAATCAATGGCTTCCAATTCCTCCACTTGTGCTTCTTTTGAATCCATCACAACCCTTGAATGTTGTCTAAATTTGCCCCAATCATTCTCCAATGATTTCCTTGGATTGCCAACATTTCAGATCCTAAAGACGTCATCCCTTGCATCATTCTTGGCTTCTAGAAGGGGTTTTAAGTGGGTTTAACCATGGGGTAAGTGTAATTTTAGAGGTGGGAGGTGAATAGTAACAATGGAGGTGGGAGCGGGAAAAGGGGTTGTTCTGTTTGTTTGATTGGTGCAGGGTAAGATTTGTGGATTGGTAAACTTTAGATCCGTCAACTTATATAAGTATATTGCAACTTTAGTCCTTTGTGGTGTAAAGATTTTGAGACTTGGGCAAAAACAGCCCTTGAGGGTGTTTATTGTGCTTGCACGAATGGTCCTTGTTTGGTGCATCTTTGGTCCTTGGAGTAGTAAATGGTTTGCACCGTTAGTCCTTTTAAGGACTAACGGGGTTAAGGTTTAAAAGGTTAAGGGGAGTGAAGTTATAAGGGGAAACCTGTGTTAAGTGGTGACGTTGCGGGCTAGTTTTGGTCGGGTCGGGTAAATAAAGAACTTGGGCTTTTATTAAGTTTAGGGTGTATAGGTATAAGTGTATAAGATGTGCTGATTCCGGTGCCTATTAGGGTGGGCTACGGTGGCCTACTTTTGGCAATTTAGGTTTTCAGGCTTGGTTTTTGATGCTCTTTCCAATGCCTCATCTCGGGGTTGACTTTGACTTTTTGACTTTTGTTGACTTTGACTTTGACTTGGCTTTGATTTCTTGGCTTTTGCTTCACGCTCATAATCCGATTCGTGCTCAGTTTAATCGATTTTGGCTTCTATTTTTGTCCTATTTTCATTGGATTATCCTTCCTGCACAATACAAATGCAAAACATACAAATACAATGTATTTTTGGTACGTTTTTGTCATTTAAGTCCGTTTTTAGTGGTCAAAGGTATGTGTAATTAAACACATACCAAAATCCCCCATACTAAGATATTTTCGTGTCCTCACGCAATGCTATAAGTAATTACTTAGAAAACTAAGAATCTCGATTCCCCTCGACTATTTACCTTGAAAAGTAGCTAAGTGTTCATCGAGGGGAATTAAAGAATCAAGATTTTAGAAAAGCCCCCGTTTTTACCATCCTTAAAGATATACACTTATTACCACTAATATTTTTGTATTTTTCCTTTTTCTCATTATATTTTTTTTATTATTTTTTTATATTTTAGCAACTAACTAATTTGACTTTCGTTATTTTCATAACCGTTAGGGATCATAGAACAAGATGCATTTCGATCCGAAAATGCCCCAAAAAGGATAAATTCATCGTTCCTGAGGACTTTTTCACATCGATTCCAAACCAAGCTTAAACGAAATCACAGTTAAAATATTAGTTAAGATGCTAACACTAACTCATATTTACATCTGTGAAGCTTTTCACTCCCGGCAATATATAATATATTATGAGGTGAATGTGCATTTTAAATTTAACATTGATCAACGATTTTCAAAATTCTATGCTTTTTACATTCCACCTGAGAAAAAGAGATTAAAAGGCGAGATCATCCCTTATATCGACTATTCGTCTAGCTACATCCGAACCGTCGCGTCTAAGTGACCCCATGGAGGGGCTTTTGACACCCCACAGAGACTAGTATCGGGACTCACGGACCTTTGGTTTCAAAAACTCTTTCATTTAAGCTCCAGAATGCGCGCCTTTTGCTAACTTTCACCAATTACTCCATAATTACTGCAATTCTCAAATATAAACAATTAAGCAACAATTCTTTGCAATAACTATACAAAATGGGTTAATAACATGGGATAAATGATGCTATAAAATAGATGTTATTTGATGTCATCACTATCGTTTCCTGAATCAATTCTGGATTGGTGAGTTGGTTATCCCAACCTCACTCTAGCAAACAGGAGATCTATATTTCTGTCCATGCAAAGCCTCAAATGGCGCAACCTTAATACTCGCGTGATAACTATTGTTATATGAGAACTTGACCAATAGCAGATGTCGACCCTAACTATTTCCAAAGTCGATCACACAAGCACGCAACATATCTTCAACCGTTTGTATAGTCCTTTCGCTTTGAACATCCGTTTGAGGGTGGTAAGCGGTACTCATATCCAAATTCATCCCTAACGCTTTCTGAAGCGATTTCCAAAATCTAGACGTAAAATGGCTTTCTCAATCTGAAATGATCGAAATAGGAACACCATGTCTACACATAATTTTCTTCAAGTAAAGTTGCGTGAGTTTCTCCATGGTATCAGTCTTTTTCATTGGTAGGAAATGAGTTGATTTGGTCAATCGATCGACAATGACCCAAATCGTATCATACCCACTAGGCATTCTAGGTAGTCC
Organism: Tanacetum coccineum; assembly: GCA_026074375.1. Classification (NCBI taxonomy): domain Eukaryota; kingdom Viridiplantae; phylum Streptophyta; class Magnoliopsida; order Asterales; family Asteraceae; genus Tanacetum; species Tanacetum coccineum. The sequence goes on from BQNB010000348.1 coordinate 138,518, forward strand.
ACTTACAAAATCCATAGTGATCCTTTCCCATTTCCAAACAGGAATCTCAGGTTGTTGCAGCAATCCAGGTGGTTTCTGATGCTCGGCTTTAACCTTTGCACAAGTTAGACACTTGCTGACATACGTGGCAATATCAACTTTCATATTCGGCCACCAATACAACAGCTTTAAATCTTGATACATCTTGTCCGATCCCGGATGGATAGAATATTTGGACTTATGCGACTCATGCATAATCAAATCCCTCAATCCACCGAATAGTGGCAACCAAACACAATTTCTAAACAACGTGTTCCATCAGGGTAAAACTCGAATGTCTGCTTTATTAGTCTCCCAAAAATTTTGGCTCTCACATTCTTCCTTTTCATTACTTTCTTTTGGGATTTAAGGATTTGCTTAGGCAGATTTTTATGAACAGTCATCATCAAAGCTCGAACACGTAATGGCCTATTCCTTTCCTTTCGGCTTAAGGCGTCAGCTACAACATTCGCTTTTCTAGGAAGATACCGAATCTCAATATCATAATCACTTAGCAACTCAATCTAGCGATGTTGTCTCAAGTTAAGCTCTTTCTGATTCAAAATATATTGTAGGCTCTTGTGATAGGTGAAAAGCACACATTTCGTACCATACAAATAATGTCTCCATAACCTAAGAGCAAAAACAACGGCTCCCAACTCCAAATCATAAGTAGTGTAATTCTCTTCATGGACTTTTAATTGTCGAGAAGCATACGCCATTATAACAACCCAAGAATTTTCATCAACCTATTTTACTATTATCACAATTATACGGGGAAATTTTTCGCTTTATTACATTACTTGCATTGTCAATATCTCATTAAGCAAGGTAACTTGCATAACTAAAGTAGACAAGCTCACGCAACCTATCTATGGCCATTCTGTCTTCATATATGTCAAGCAAACATCACAATATGTCAATTTAATATCATCATATCCTTATTACAAAGTACATTATTCCTATAATGTACCATTCACAATGTTATATTAAAACAGGCTTTAAACCATCATCGTATGCCTCTAAACCCTAACTTCATGAAAGGTTAACATCTAAAGTAAATGAACAAGCTACTAAAGCATATATACAAGTAACATAACATCTCATTTGAAATATAAACTCCCTCCAAGTCAAGTACAAGTTTTCAAAGCACAATGTACAAGTCATTAAGCATGACATCTAAAATAGCCGTTTTACCTCCGTTTTCATTCTAATTTCTTCACCATCACTTGTGTACAAGCTACTACACTCAATATAAATTCAATTTAATAAACCATATTCTTCTCATTTCATGAAATTTACAAAGAAACCAAAGTCAGAAACCCTAACCCGAGCTAAATACTACACTATGACCCGTTTCTTCATTTTTATCCATTTTAAACCTCAACCAACACTCAAATAAGTTGTAATAACTTATTTTATAACTATGTGAATCCTATTTCATCATTTTTTCATCATCTCACATCCTTTATATGAAAATTGAATCCGAGAAACCCTAAACGTACCTAAATGGATCATTCGACTCGTTTACTCATTTTTAACCATTTTAATCTCGAACAATCAATCCAGTGTCATTGTAAACTCATGATATAAGTTTACAATCCATGATCTATCCTTATTTTGGCAATATATATGAATTATAAGCTCAGAAACCCTAAAGAAACCCTAACGAGCCCTATGTGAACCCGCGACCTTATTTACTCAATTTCGACCCACTTTAACCCAAACCACTTATGAATTTCCATTGATAAACCTTGATAAAAACTTTGAGAACATATTTATATCATTCCATGATCAATGAGCATGAAATATAATCCAAAGAAAACAATTCGAGCCCTAGAAGACTCAAAAGAACCCACGACCCATTCTTTTGCAAATGAGACGGCCATTATAAAGGCTCTTTTGCCAAATAACCTCACCCACATGTGGCTCCTAAGTAGCTTACTTTAGCCTGCTACAAACAAATATCTAGTGGAATAAATGGTTTTTAAAATGAACCACATCACCTCTTTTCCTCCTTTCTTTAGCCGCGGCATACTAGGAACAAACCAACACACCAAAGCTAGTTTCTAGCTTATACAACTCACCTAATAGCTTCTACACATCATAATATAGACCCCTTACATGTCCAAACAATATTACAAAGTCTGCGGTAGTTTTGTATGAGTCTTTCCCTAAGTTCGAAATACTATATATAGGGATGTTATGCCTTCATTTTCATTCATCCCCCACTTCCTCCTCTATAACCCCATCAAGAGAAATCCTTGTGCCTCAATATGAATTACTTAAGTAATCCTAATAAGTCCTAAAACGAAGGAAGCAAAAGAAACCAAGAAAAGAATCCGGGAGTCGGTTATTCTAGTGCGTACGAAGCAAAAAGTCCCTATTTCCGACCACGTTTTCAAGCTAAAAGCTCAAACCCAGGTTCTTCGTCTTCAATACCTACTACTTACCCCCTTAAATGTACATATGATCATAACATAACTCTTGTTTAAAATTTCATAACTCAATTCAATGCTCATTTTCCATATGATTCAAAAACCTAAACGCCCGAAACCCTATATTTCGCATTTTTCTTAAAACTAAATGTCATAAAGGTTAAATGTTGTTAAAATCATCCAAGCATGAGGTTAACTTATAGTAAAATCACCATTCTATTAATTATGAGGAATTTGAACATAAAACCCCGCGCGTTTTTATTTTAAGAACCCTAATTGAACCCGTTTATTCTTTCTAACTTAACGAATCATATTTTAAACTGCGTTGCGTTAATTAATTCATATTTAGTTTATTATAACTTATAAATATCTAATGAAATGTTAAAATAAGCTTTCATGGCAAATTTGACATGTTTTTGTAAAAATATTATCCATGCAAAGGGTATATATCGTAACTTTCTTAAACTTATAATAAAGGGGCTAGAAATACGTCCATTTTTATCAAATTTATAACTATAGGGGTCTATTAAGTCACTTTCCAATAGTACAAGGTTTACCTTGATATATCTTTTAAACGGAAAGTACCAAACTCATAAAAGGCAAACCCAATGGTATATTTTTGCCATTATTCTTTTGTCCAAAGGGTGTAGAACATTTGAAAAAGTATAAAAAGCATGTTTAAAAAACCTACAAGACATAACTTTAATTAACGCTTGTCGTACTTAACAATTTCCAGATATTAATCAGAAACGGTTAAGAACCAAATTTTATCGTATCACAATACTAGGAGCTACATATTAAAGAGGTTTCATCTTGGTAATTACGTTCTGACTGAGTGTTGGTTTAAGATATAAAGGCCCTAGCTCTTCAAACGTTTACTGACTGAACTTCAGAATTATGATGACCCGGAACGGTGATAACCATAATTCCAAACTTTCCAATCAAACTCATATCAATATTAAGACATCTCTGAACCAAAGATCTAGAGTACAATCTACCTAAACTTGACATAATTAACTCATGTTGCGTGACGTGCTGTTTATCTATCATTTTGCTATATCAACCTCCCCCTTAATATTGTGATAAGTCCCGTCAGCTTTTCCATTCTGAAATATTATGTTATCTACCTATCATGTGAAGTTCATAACCTCGCGCCTTTGATTATTTACATGTTTTTTAAACCCGCGAGGGGGATACATGCTTGTTACAAACTCTTTTACATACTAGTTTATCTTATAACAATGTGATTACTTTTTAAAGACTTAGTGAGATTCATAGCCTCGCTTTTACTTATTTACATGCTTTATAAACCCGCGAGGGGGATACATGCTTAATTGTTTTTAATATACACAAGTACTTAAAACAGATATTGTGAGATTCCATAACCTCGAATTACTTATTTACATGCTTTTTATACGCGCTGAGGGAATACATGCTCAATTTATTTTTTAATATAAACAAGTACTTAAAACTTGATATTGGTAAAGTTCATAAACCTCGCATCTTACTTAATTACATGTTTTATACCCGCGTGGGGGATACATGCTTGTCCAAACTCTTCAATCAAACTCATAACTCTTAAAACTAAAGTTCTAAAGTACAATCTTCCTAAGACTTGACATATTCTACTCAGGTTGTGTGACGTGGCTGTTTACTAATCATTTTGCTTTATCAACCTTCCCCGGTTAAGATTGTGATAAGGTCGTCAGCTTTCATTTCAGAATATTTATTACATCTACCTACCAGGTGAAGTTCATAACCTCGCCTTTACTTATTTTACATGTTTTATAAACCCGCGAGGGGGATACATGCTTGTTACAAACTCTTTTACATACTCATTTATCTTATAACAATATGATTACTTTTCAAAGACTTAGTGAATACATAGCCTCGCATTTCAATCTTTTCATAAACCCGTGAGGGGGATACCTGCTATAAATTACGAATACAAGTTACATGCTATTCTGACATATCATTACAATTGCTGTCTAAGTTATCTATCCTACAAGTCGTTAAATTTGACTTCAAGTCGTTAAATTGACTGTGGATATTAATGTGTTAATATTACAAATCCTACAAGTCGTTAAATTTGACTTCAAGTCGTTAAATTGACTGTGGATATTAATGTGTTAATATTACAAATCCTACAAGTCGTTAAATTTGACTTCAAGTCATTAAATTGACTTTGGATATTAATGTTAGTGTAATAAATCCTACAAGTCGTTAAATTTGACTTCAAGTCGTTAAATTGACTTTGGATATTAATATGTTGATATTATGAGCTCTTCAAGTCGTTAAATTGACTTTGTATGATAATGTGTTGGTGACATGAGAACAAGACCAATCAGACCAAACAAGGCAATAACGGGATAATACATTGTTACTATGATTCATTGCGACTATTACTAATAACGGGTATATAATAACATGACCCAAGATCATAACAATATCATTTTCATAATAATTGTGTTTATACAATTATTATACTATTACTTGTATTCAAACTGTTTATATCAAACCTATGAATTTCACTCAACCATTGTGTTGACTTTTTAGCATGTCTATCTCAGGTAATTGAGCAAGTTGCGGCACGGAGTGGCATGGACTCGAAGATGGCTGAACTGTTATCATTCAAACATGATGTTTTAGATTTTGGGACCTGCCTTTGTAAAACTCTGATTTGAAATGAATGATAACGTATCTTTTGAATAAACGTCTCTTTTAGGTCGTTTTCTATGATTATGATTGTTGTATCCATGAAGTAATACCCCAGATTAGCTTCCGCTGCTATATTGTAAAAATGGGGGTGTTACAGATTGGTATCAGCGCCATGGTTATAGAGAACAAGGTCAAAACCTTAACTATAACCATATTTCTTTTCTAGCCATCAAAGTCCTCTGTGCCACTACATTCCAGAACAAGTATGTAAATATACATATCTATTATAATATTATATAAATAACTTATGTTATTTACAAATTAGGTTGTTATTAGAATGATGTCTTCTCCCAATCGCTCTACTTCTGATATTGAGGATGCTTTTTCCTCTATGAATATTCTTAACTATACTTCGGTCTCATCGGAATATTTTCCAGCTTCATCGGGAAGCAGTTCTTTTAACTCTTCAGAAAACTCTAAAGATAATATGATCCCACCAGTATTCTCATCTTTCTACAATAATCCTTGTTTGAAGGACGTACAAGCATTTTATGCTAAGAAATTACCTATTTCATCACCAAATCCTATTACTTCACCAGCTATTTTAACTCCATCTCCAGTATTACCACCATCACTACTATTTGATCCCCGATATTTCTTTGTTCCTGAAGAACTATTACCACCTAAGAAGTGAATCCATTCTTTATCTTCTTCCTCAACTACGTTATTTACTTCATTTCGGAATTAAACTTGTAATTTGGTATCACCATCTTCCTCAGTTTATACTCCTACCCTCCTCAGGTATAGGAAAATGTTCAGATAAGATGTATCTGAAACATCATGAGAAACAAGTCGAAGATATCTTGAATTATTTAGATGAACTCTATCTTCACCGCATTGAGAGAATGGAAGAAGGACGTATAAATGGTAAACGAACTAAAGACCAAACTTAAGGGAATCCGTACTCAGATTATCAGATTTCAAAAGAAGCGGTTAGGGCAAAAGGATAAGATTGCCTTTGCTCACTATAGAATTTCTGATCTTAAACAAATCATTGAGAAAATCCAAGCTCGTCACCAAACGAATCCGGAAGATCTTTAGGATGTCATCTACCAGCTCAGAATCAACAAACTCTTAAACCAGTTTTAGCTTTATCCTAGTCACGGGATGTGTGGTATAAATAAAAATGCTTGTCAAATCTTGACTATGTACAGTAAAAAGGCAAGTTATTTATAAAGGCAATCCCATTTCATACCTTATTGTTTCCAACTTATCTCTCTCTTTCATCATCATCTCCATCATTTGTATCATTATCTCCGTCTCCATGAATCATACCATAACTTCTAAGTGCTTAAAATCCAAAAATAAGCATTTCTCTTTAAGCATCTTAAGCATCACATATTCTTTAAACATTACCTTTCAAAACTTGTGATATCATTCTTACTACGTGTTATCTTATGTTGATAGAATGCCTCCCAAAAGGACGTCAACATCTGAAACATCAGTCATAACTTTGGATGCCATCCGACAACTGATTAATAATGGCATCTCCTCAGCTCTGAAAGTACAAGCTGCTGCCATGGCAAATTCCGACAATTCCAATAGGAACACTGAACCCAGAGAAATTCCTATAGCAAAAAGAGGAAACTACAAAGAATTCATAAACTATCAACCTTCCTACTTCAATGGTACAGAAGGAGTTGTTGACCTCATCCGTTGGTTTAAACGTACTGAGTGAGTATTTTCTCGTAGCAAATGTGCCGAAGAGGACAAAGTGAGATTTGCTGTTAGTACCCTTACTAAGGAAGCTTTGTCCTGGTGGATCCAGTCTATTGGAATAGAAGAAGCCTATAAGATCACCTGGTCTGAATTGAAAAGACTCTTGATAGAGAAGTATTGTCCTCAAACTGAGATCAAGAAAATGGAAGAAGCCATTACCATGACCCAGAAGTTAATAAAGCATGTAATGAAACACAATTCTGTACAAGAAACCAATAACCATAAACGAAAGTTTGATAATGAAAGAAACACCACCGACAACAACAAAAACTTCCCAGATAACCATAACAATAACCACCGCAACAATAATCACCATCAACAGCAAAATGGAAGGCAAGAAATATTCAAGGCTAATGGAAACCGTAGATATACTGGAAATCATCTTTTGTGTGAAAGATGCACCCTACATCACATAGGTCCTTGTACTGTCAAGTGTCGGACTTGCAACAAGATAGGACATCTGACCAAGAACTGCAGAAACAAAAGACCAACCACTAGAAACAATCTTCAAACCATATCCGTAACTTGTAATGCCTGTGGAAAGAAAGGACATTTTGCTAATCAATGTTCAAAAGCAAACAACAGGGCCATAGGAAAACATACTTAGGGATGAGCTTAATTTTGTTCACTTTAGGATTTCTACCCTAAAAATAACTCTCGAGGATATTCAACTCTCATCAGAATCTTCTTCAATCTAAAAACCTCAATCATCATGCAACAATCCTTGTTGTTTGTTACTTTTATCCTACTACAAGATAATTAGCATAAGTATCAACTCTTTCTTATATGTAAAGTTCGTATGTAATGTTATCCATGAAATAATAAAGTGTGATTCTGTTAGATCTTGTTATCTGGTGATATCAAAATTCGACATCATTTGTCAAATTACATTATGTTCAACTCTGAATACTCTCCTCATACCTTTATTATCAGCCTCGATTGTATGGGCGTCAGTACAATCAACATCTCAATATTATCTAACCATTCATGATCATATCATTTTCTACACATTATCATATCATGTTTTTTTTATTATGCTTAGGTAAGATGATTTATGATCATCTTATTGAAATGAATTAGGTCACTTCTTCATTTGAATAAGGAAATTATAAATCTCTGAACTATGAATTTAAAAATTCTCAGTTACAAGGAGTTAAACGCTGTAACACCCCCATTTTTACAATATAGCAACGGAAGCTAATCTGGGGTATTACTTCATGGAAACAACAATCATAATCATAGAAAACGACCCAAAAGAGACGTTTGTTCAAAAGATACGTTATCATTCATTTCAAATTAGAGTTTTACAAAGGCAGGTCCCAAAATCTAGTTACATATAATGTGAATGATAACAAGTTTTAGCCATCTTCGAGTCCATGCCACTCCGTGCCGTATATTGCTCAATAACCTGAGATAAACATGCTAAAAAGTCAACACAAAGGTTGAGTGAAATTCATAGGTTTGATAAACAGTTTGAATACAAGTCATAGTGTAATAATTGTACAAACACAATTATTATGAAAATGACATTGTTATAATCTTGGGTCACGCTATTATATACCCGTTATTTTTAATAATTGCAACATATGCAATTATCATAGTAACAGTGTATTACTGAGTTATTGTCTTGTTTGGTCTGATTGGTCATGTTCCTTGTCTGGTCTAAGCTCATGGCACACAAACTGACTACTGTATATATATAACCCTTAATGAATGATATATTTATATATATATATAAGATAATAGGCCCTCGGTGTAGGTAATTGCCAGTATACCTCTGAAATACAACTATAGTGTGGTTTGGTTACCATCCGGCTAACACAAACAGATTCTCCAATCCGATAAGGTATCTATCCCATAAATATTCGCGTCACCTGAACAGTGAATAATAGGACTATGATAAGATGGACTTTGGCATAATGTAACTAGACAGTACTTTATAGTGTATCAGGATAGCATATAACTTGTAAAAACACTTGTATTCCTGGTTTAAGCATGTATAAGTCTTTGAAAAGTAATCACATTGTTATAAATAAACGAGTATGTAAAAGAGTTTGTAACAAGCATGTATCCCCCTCGCGGGTTTATAAAACATGTAAATAAGTAAAGGCGAGGTTATGAACTTCACTAAGTCTTTGAAAAGTAATCATATTGTAATAACATAAACAAGTATGTAAAAGAGTTTGTAAAAAGCATGTATCCCCCTCGCGAGTTTATAAAGCATGTAAACAAGTAAAAGCAAGGCTATGAACTTCACCTGATATGTAGATGTAATAAATATTCCAAAATAAAAGCTGACAACCTTATCACAATCTTAACGGGGAAAGGTTGATATAGAAAAATGATAATAAACAGCCACGTCACGCAACCTGAGTAAATATGTCAAGTCTTAGGAAGATTGTACTTTATAACTTTTTTTCTAAGAGTTATGAATTTGATTGAAGAGTTTGGAATTATTGTATCACCATTCGGGCAATCATAATTCAGAAGTCATTCAGTAAACGTTTGAGGAGCTAGGGCACTTTAAATCGTAAACCCAACAACTCAATCAGAACGTAATACCAAGATGAAACCCCTTAATATGAAGCTCCCTAGTATTGTGGTACAATAGAGATCCGGGCATGATTTCTAAAGGCACATTGATGATGAATGATATTATGGTTATAACATAAGTGGTTTTAAGCGTTTTATTCAATATCTGGAAATGTTAAGCACGACAAGCGTTAATTAAAGTTATGTCTTGTAAGGTTTTAAACATGATTTTATACTTTTTCAAAATGTTACATTTTAGACCTTTGAGAATGAAAAGTGGCAAAATATACCCTTGGAGTTTGCACTTTTACGAGTTTGGTCCTTCAAGTTTAAAAGATATACCAAGTAAACCTTGCACTTTGAAAAGTGACATAATAGACCCCTATAGTTATAACTTTGATAAAATGACATTTTCAGTCCTTTTAGTTATGAATTTTAGAAAGTTACGATATATACCCCTTGCATGGAATACTTTTGTAAAACAAGTCCGAATTGCCATGCAAGCTTATTTTAACATTCTAAAAGTCATTTACAGGTTATAACTTATTAATATAAGCTAAAATATGAAGGTTTATCATAATGAAAGTTTAAAATAACGATTCGTTAAGCTAGGAAGCAAAACGGGTCAAATTAGGGTTTCAAAACGTAAACGCGCAGGTTTTAAGTTCAAATTCCTTCATTAATCAATAAAGTGGTTATTTTAACATTAGTTAAGCATGCTAGGATAGATTATAACAATATTTAACCATTATAACATTTAGTTTTAAGAAAAACATAAAATTAGGGTTTCAGGTGTACAGTTTTGGATCAAAACGGAAAATGAGCATGAATTGAGTTATGAAACTTTAACAAGAGTTTATTTAGGATCATATAAACATTATAAGAGTGTAGGAGCAGAAGTATAACATCCAGAACCTGGGTTTGAGCTTAAAGCTTGGAAACGGGTCAAAATCGGGACTTTTAGCTTAGTACGACTAGAATAACGGCTCCCGGGCTTCTTTTCTTGGTTTCTTTTGCTTCACTTCTGTTCTTGGGACTTCTTAATATCTCTTAGAATTCATATTGAGCAAAGGATTGCTGCTAAGATGGGTTATAGAGGAGGAAGTGGGGGATGAGTAGAAATGAAAGGTTTATGGTTCTATTTATAGGCGAATGAACCCTTAAGGGCCAAGGTTTGCTTATGATCTGATCTAGGACACATGGTACATCTAGAGGGTGATTATGAGAAGCTAGAGAGTGAGTTGTATAAGCTAGAAACTAGGTTTGATGTGTTGGAAGGGTATTTGTGTGCCACAGCTTGGATAAGGAAAAAGAAAGGCCATGTGCCAATCTTGGTGGTTAATATATCATATAGAGGTGCTTGTAAGCTGGTTATATATGAAGGAGGTGTGTCATGGAGGTGCTTGTTTGCAATAGAAAGTTTTAAAATGGGAGTGGTAAAATAAGTCGCGGATGGAATAAGGGTTTCATATGGCACGAATTGAGTTTCTATGTTTAGAATTCGTGTATACTTATGTTATAAGTATGGATAGATGATCATAAGGATGTTATTAAGAGTTAGTAACAATAATTGATAAGTGGTTTGGATTTTAAATGGGCGAAAATGAGTAAATGGGTCAATAGTTCACATTAGGGTACGTTTAGGGTTTCTTGGATTTAATTCGCATATGAATGAAATGAAATGATGAAATAATGATAGAATATGATTGGTAATGTTGTAATATAAGTTATTACAACTTATTTGAGTGTTGGTTTGGGTTTACAATGGATAAAAATCAAGAAACGGGTCATGGTTTAGAAACTAGCTCGGTTTTAGGGTTTAGGGTTTTGAATTAGGGTTTTGAGTGTAAAAATGTGTATGAAAGCTTATGAATAGAATATTTAGGGATTACACATTGTATATTGAGTTTATTTTCTTGCACAAGAGTGGTGGTGAAGAAACTGGAATGAAAACGTAGGTAAAACGGCTATTTTAGATGTCATGCTTAATGACTTGTACATTGTGCTTTGAAAACTTGTACTTGACTTGGAGGGAGTTTATATTTCAAATGAGATGTTATATTACTTGTATATATGCTTTAGTAGCTTGTACATTCACTTTAGATATTAACCCTTCATGGAATTTAGGGTTTAGAGGTATACGATAACGGTTTAAAGCCCGTTTTGATATAACGTTGCGAATGGTACATTATAGGAATAATGTACTTTTGTAAAAAGGATATGATGATATTGACTTGACATGTTATGATGTTTGCTTGACATATATAAAGACAGGATTGCCATAGGTAGGTTGCGTGAGCTTGTCTACTTTAGTTATGCAAGTTACCTTGCATAATGAGATATTGACAATGCAAGTAATGTAATAAAGCGAAAAATTTCTCCGTATAATTGTGATAATAGTAAAATAGGTTTTGCATTTGATGAAAATTCTTGGGTTGTTATAGTCTCCACCCCTTACAGAAATCTCGTCCCGAGATTTAGTTGAAGGTTGAATTGAATAGATGTAAGTACTGGGCATGAATTTAAGTTAGGCTAATCAAGGTTACAAGTCCACGTGTGTGATGCATTTATAATTATGTTGTACACCATAATTATAATTACCTCCTTTCACACGTCTACTTATTTTCAAGACTACACCTCTTGATGACAGTCAATAGAATTTCTCTAGATCCTGATAGAATCTGGGTGAATAAAATACTTCGATTTACGGAACCTGTGGGTTATGGTCTACTTTTGCTATGCCACTCTAATCGTAAAGAATTGTTATTCGTTAACCTTTAAAAGTCAACATCGAATAAGAATGCTATCACAAGTCTTTGTCAAAATTTTCATACCTAGTGGTATTGAAATCATTTGACATTGTATAGATTCTTGTGTGTTTCCTTGTTATTACGTTGCAGAATATAACAGAGAATTTTAGTATACGAAGATCATGGAATGAGTGATGTTAAGGAATGATTATGAATTTGTAAGAGAGTTGGTGAGATACAGATTTTGAAATGAACAGATGATGAAGCGTAATATGATAAGATTTAAGGAAATATTTGTACAAACGGATTGAAAGAAAACTTGCTTGACGTTATGTTATATACTTAAGCCTAATTGTTTATAATTTGTCACTTACAAAAAGAAGCGTCCAACTTCTTGTAACTGAGAATTTATAAATTCATAGTTCGGAGATTTATAATTTCCTTATTCAAATGAAGAAGTGACCTAATTCATTTCAATAAGATGATCATAAATCGTCTTACCTAAGTATAAAAACACGATATGGCATAAGTTGTAGAAAATAAAATGATTGATCATGAATTTGTTAGATTTTAAAATATTTGAGATGTTTGATTGATTGGTACTATCGCCACATATAAATCAAGGATGATAATTTATGTTTCAAAGGTATGAGGAGAGTATTCAAAGTTGAACATGATAGAATTGACGAGTTTTGATACCACCAGATGACAAGATGTAACGGAATTATCACTTTATTAATTCATGGATAACTTTACATATGAAACTCTAAAAGAGTTGATACTTATGCTACGTATCTCGTAGCAGTTTTCTAGAATAAAAGTAACAAATGACAAGGATTGTAGCTTGATGATTAGTGTTTTCAGATTGAAGAAGATTCTGATGAGAGTTGAATATCTTCGAGAGTTGTTTCTAGAGTAGCAAGCTCATCTCTAAGTATGCTTTCTTGTAGCCCTGTTGTTTTTGCAGTACTTGGTCTGGTAACCTATCTTGTTGCAAACCTGACACTTGACACTGCAAGGTCCCGTGTGATGTAGTCTACATCTCTTACACAAGGGAAGGTTTCCAGCATATCCATTTCGGTGGCGTATAAGGTTTTGTTGAAGGGTTTCTTGCTCTTTTTATTCTCCTGGTGGTTGGTAATCATCGTTACGGTTGTGATTGTTGTGGTTATTTTGGTAGTTGTCATTTTTGCGATTGTTGAAGTGGTTATTGTTGTTGTGGTATTTGGGGTAGTTGTTGTTGTTGTCGATGGTGTTTCTCTTATCTTCTAATTTTCGTTTATGATTATTGGTTTCTTGCATAGAATCGCGTTTTATTATCTATCATGAACCTTAGGATTAATGTGGATGGCTTTCCTCAAAGTCTTGAGGTTTCGACGGGCAGAGTAAGAGTAAATGTTTCCTTCAATGCTTCGAGGTTAGACCTTCCGAATATTGCTTCCAAGAGTTTTCATTGTTTGGCACCATGTTTGGGACACAAGGTGGTTAATTTTGGATCTTCTAAACATAGGTTTATTAAGATTCATTTCCCTTTACACTCAGTTGTAACAAGTTTCCGTCTTCCCTTTTTCTTTAATCTCAGTCCGGGGGATATTACTTGTGTCTGTTTGTCAGAAGCCTTTTTAACTCAGTCAATTAAGTGGTTCGATAGCTCATGACTTTATTCCCATAGGCTGGGCATATGCATTCTACCAGAATAAGGCATCGTCAGTTAAAGTACCAGTAGCAAATGTCACTATGTCTTCCTCGGCACACTTGCTACGAGAAAATACTGATTCAGTACGTTCAAACCAGTGAATGAGGCCTACTGCTCCTTCCGTACCATTAAAGCAGAAAGGTTCCCCCCCCCCCCCCCCCGCCCCCCCCGACAGCTGATAACTCTTTGTTGTTTCCATTTTTCATCACCTGCAGAGAAAAGCCCCTCCAGTTCCAGTAAGATTACTAGCACTTACCATGGCAGTAGTCTGTGCTTCCAGGGCTGTAGTAAAATCAGCAGTCAGTTGCCGGATAGCATCCAAAGTTATGGCTGGTGTTTCAGATGTTGACGTCCTTTTCGGAGGCATCCTATCAACTTAAGATAACACTAATAAAGAATGACATCCTAAGTCTATGAAAGTGATGTGATGCTTAAAATGCTTAAAGAGAAATGCTTATTTTTGAATTTTAAGCACTTATGGGTTATGGTATGATTCATGAAGACGGAGATAATGATGTAATTGGTGGAAATGATGATGAAGGAGAGATAAGTTGGAAACAATAAGATACGAAACGGGATTGCCTTTATAAATAACTTGCTTTCTTACTGTACATAGTCAAGATTTGACAAGCGTTTTTATTTATACCGCACCGGCCCATTGCTAGGATAAAGCTTTAATTATTCTAAGTGTTTGTTGATTCTAGCTGGTAGATGACCATCCTAAAGATCATTCCAGATTCGGTTTGGTGACGAGCTTAGATTTTCTCATGATTTGTTTGAATCAGAAATTCTGTTAGTGAGCAAAGGCGAATTCTTATCCTTTTTGCCCTAACCGTTCTTTTGAGTGTTGATAATTGAGTACGGATTTCGGGGGAGGTTGTGTGTGTGTATGTGCGCGGAGGGCGTCGATTTGTGTGATGGGTCGCTATATGCGGTGAGAAGAGTTTATCTAAATAATTCAAGATATCTTTGACTTGTTTCTCATGATGTTTCAGATACATCTTATCTGAACATTTTCCTATTTCAAATACCTAAGGAGGGGTAGGAGTATAAACTGAGGAAGATGGTGATACCAAATTACAAGTTTGATTCCGAGATGAATTAAATAACGTAGTTGAGGAAGAAGATGGAGAATGGATTCGCTTCTTAGGTGGTAATAGTTCTTCAGGAACAAAGAAATATCGAGGATTAAATAGTAGTGATGGTGGTAATTACCGGTAGATGAGTGTTAAATAACTGGTTGCGGAGAGTATAGGATTTGGTGATGAAATAGGTAATTCCTTAGCATAAAATGCTTGTACGTCCTTCAAATAAGGATTATTGTAGAGAGGTGAGATCACTGATGGGATTATATTAGAGTTTTCCGAAGAGTTAAAAGAACTGCTTTCCGATGAAGCTGGGAAGTAATCCGATGAGACCGAAGTATAGTTAAGAATATTCATAGAGGAAAAAGCATCCTCAAGATCGGAAGTAGAGTGGTTGGGAGAAGACATCGTTCTGTTAACAACCCAGTTTGTAAATAACATAAGTTATTTATGTAATAGTATAATAGATATGTATCTTTACGTACTTGTTCCGGAATGTAGTGGCACGGAGGACCTTGATGGCTGAAAAATGAAATGTGGTTATAGTTAAGGTTTTGACCTTGTTCTCTATAACCATGGCGCTGATACCAATCTGTAACACCCCCATTTTTACAATATAGCAGCGGAAGCTAATCTGGGGTATTACTTCATGGATACAACAATCATAATCATAGAAAATGACCCAAAAGAGACGTTTATTCAAAAGATGCGTTATCATTCATTTCAAATCAGAGTTTTACAAAGGCAGGTCCCAAAATCTAAAACATCATGTTTGAATGATAACAGTTCAGCCATCTTCAAGTCCATGCCACTCCGTGCCGCAACTTGCTCAATTACCTGAGATAAACATGCTAAAAAGTCAACACAATGGTTGAGTGAAATTCATAGGTTTGATATAAACAGTTTGAATACAAGTAATAGTATAATAATTGTATAAACACAATTATTATGAAAATGATATTGTTATGATCTTGGGTCATGTTATTATATACCCGTTATTAGTAATAGTCGCAATGAATCATAGTAACAATGTATTATCCCGTTATTGCCTTGTTTGGTCTGATTGGTCTTGTTCTCATGTCACCAACACATTATCATCCAAAGTCAATTTAACGACTTGAAGAGCTCATAATATCAACATATTAACATCCAAAGTCAATTTAATGACTTGAAGTCAAATTTAACGACTTGAAGGATTTATTACACTAACATTAATATCCAAAGTCAATTTAACGACTCGAAGTCAAATTTAACGACTTGTAGGATTTATGAAACTAACACATTAATATCCAAAGTCAATTTAACGACTTGTAAGTAAATTTAACGATAGTAAGATTTTATGATACTAACAGATTCAACATCCATAGTCTATTTTAAACGACTTTGTAGTCAAATTTAACGACTTGTAGGATTTATGATACTAACAGATTAACATCCATAGTCAATTTTTAAGACTTGTAGTCAAATTTAAGATTGTAGGATTTATAACTTAGACATTGATTGTAATGATCATCAGATTAGCATATAGTCTGGTAAAACACTTGTATTCGTTATTTATAGCATGTATCCCCCTGGGGTTTATTGAAAGCATTAACAGAGATAAAGGTGAGGCTCATGAACTCACTAAGTCATTGAGAAAACAATCCACATTGTTTATAAGGATAAATGAGTATGTAAAAGAGTTTGTAACAAGCATGTATCCCCCTCGCGGGTTTATAAAATATGTAAAATGAGTAAAGGCGAGGTTATGAACTTCACCTGATAGGTAGATGTAATAATTATTCTGAAATGAAAGCTGACGACCTTATCACAATCTTAACCGGGGAAGGTTGATATAGTAAAATGATAGTAAAAGCACGTCAGCACCTGAAGTAAATATGTTGGTATTAGAAGATTGTACTTTAGATTTGGTTTTAAGAGTCCCTCACCCCTCCCCCCCCCCCCCCCGAGTTTGATTGAAGAGTTTGGAATTATTGTATCACCTGTTCGGGCCATCATAATTCAGAAGTCATTCAATAAACGTTTGAGGAGCTAGGGCACTTTAAATCGTAAACCCAACAACTCAGTCAGAACGTAATACCAAGATGAAACTCCTTAATATGAAGCTCCCTAGTATTGTGGTACAATATAGCTTTCGGATGATCGGTTTTAAGTGTTTTATTCAATATCTGGAAATGTTAAGCACGAGAAGCGTTAATTAAAGTTATGTCAGATAATGTTTTGGATATGATTTTATACTTTTTCAAAATGTTACATTTTAGACCCTGGGTTCTGGGAAATTGCAAATAGACCCCTGAGGTTTGCACTTTTACGACTTTGGTCCTTCAACATTAAAAGATATACCAAGTAAACCTTGTACTTTGAAAAGTAACATAAATAGACCTATTAGTTTTACTTTGATTAAATGACATTTTTAGTCCTTTTAGTATAAAGTTTTCTGAAAGTTTACGCTTATTACCCTTGCATGAATGATAAAATTACACACCTCCCTCGCGCGCCAAATTGCATCGCAAGATTCTTTTTACCCAATTTCTCCCCTACCCCCCCCCAACCCCCCCTACCAACCACACCCCCCCCCCCCCCCCCAACCCCCCCCCCCCCCAAGGTTATAATAAACTAAAATATGAAGGTTTTAATATCCTCTCAAAAGTCGCTAATTTAACGACCCCCCCCTCCTTGTCCATTAAGCTAGGGAAGCAAAAACGGGTCAAATTAGGTTTCAATAACGTAAACGCGTAAGGTTTTCTAAGTTCATATACTTCTTAAAACCAATAAAGTAGTTATTTTAACAAATAAACTAAAATATGAAAATTTAACACAACGCAAGTTTAAATTAACGATTCGTTAAGCTAGGAAGCAAAACGGGTCATATTAGGATTTTAAAACGAAAACGTGCGGGTTTTAAGTTCAAATTCTTTCATGACTTATCAAAGCACTTATTTTAATGATAATTAAGCTTATTGGGATAGATTATAACAATAGTTTACAAGCTTAGCTTATAGATTAAGGAAAAACATGAAATTAGGGTTTCGGGTGTACGGTTTTGGATTAAAAAGGTAAAACACATAGGTTTTTTAGTTTAAAGCTTTATATTATGATTTTAGCATGATCATATGAACATTATGATGGTATGAATACATAATATAAGCATAGAGAACCTAGTTTGAGCTTATAGATTAGAAACGGGTCAGAATCGGGACTTTTAGCTTCGTACGCCTAGAATAATGACTCCAGGGCTTCGTTTCTTGGTTTCTTTTGCTTCCTTTCTGAACTTGAGCCTTCTTAGGACCTCTTAGGATATCTTAGAGCAAAGTATTTCTGTTATGTAAGGGTTATAGAGGAGGAAGTGAGGGATGAAGAAAAATGAATGACTTAGGGTCCTATTTATAGTCGAACAATCTATGTTAGGACATGTGTATAAGCTAGATAGGGATGTGGAGAATCTAGTATATGAGTTGTATAAGCTAGAAACTAGCTTTGGTGAGTTGGTTTGCTTTGGTGATGCCGCGGCTAAACAAGGAAGGAAAAGGAAGCCATGTGCAATTTTTAATCTATAAATGAAGTAGATATTTGTGTGAGGTGCTTGTAAGCAGCTTAGGGATGAAGTAGCTTAGTCATGGAGGTGCTTGATTGCAATATAGGACTTTGGAATGGGTTAAAATGAAAGAAAGGTGTATACGGGTATATTTAGGGCTCATTAGGGTTCGGATTGAGTTTTCTAGCTTGTAATTCGTGTACATTTGATTAAGAATGATAGGTTACTGATCCTAAGACTTATATTAAGGATTATAATCAAAATTTGATAGGTGGTTTGGGTTAAAATGGGTAGAAAATGAGTAAACGGGTCAAAAGTTACAATTAGGGCATAATTAGGGTTTTCTAGCTTTGTTTCTTGTACATTGTTGTTAATATGGTGAAATGATGATGGAAAGTGATTGAGAATGTTGTAATTTATGTTATTACCACTTATTTGAGAGTTGGTTTGAGTTTACAATGGATAAAAATCAAGAAACGAGTCATGGTTTAGAAACTAGCTCGGTTTTAGGGTTTAGGGTTTTGAATTAGGGTTTTGAGTGTAAAAAGATGTATGAAAGCTTATGAATAGAATAATTAGGGTTTACACATTGTATATTGAGTGTAGTAGCTTGTACACAAGTGATGGTGAAGAAATTAGAATGAAAACGGAGGTAAAACGGCTATTTTAGATGTCATGCTTAATGACTTGTACATTGTGCTTTGAAAACTTGTACTTGACTTGGAGGGAGTTTATATTTCAAATGAGATGTTATATTACTTGTATATATGCTTTAGTAGCTTGTACATTCACTTTAGATATTAACCCTTCATGGAATTAGGGTTTAGAGGTATACGATAACGGTTTAAAGCCCGTTTTGATATAATGTTACGAATGGTACATTATAGGAATAATGTACTTTGTAATAAGGATATGATGATATTGACTTGACATATTGTGATGTTTGCTTGACATATATGAAGACAGGATGGCCATAGATAGGTTGCGTGAGATTGTCTACTTTAATTATGCAAGTTACCTTGCTTAATAAGATATTGACAATGCAAGTAATGTAATAAAGCGAAAAATTTCCCCGTATAATTGTGATCATAGTAAAATAGGTTGATGAAAATTCTTGGGTTGTTATAATAGTGCACGATCAAAACTTGTGTGGAGTTGCAAACGTAAACATCAAACGTATTGGTGGGAGACTTTGTTGTGATTTCTGGAACGCGACAACAAAGGAAGGACGAGACAATATTCTATAGAACATTGTTGGTGACTGCCTAACGCGGCAACAAAGGGAGAAAACTTTGTGGATTGCTGGAACGCGACACAAAGGGAAGAAAAGGAAAAGTTCTTGACGCTTAAAAGGATAGCGTGGTACAAGAAGGAAGAGGCTAGCGAGAAAAAGACTTCTGTGGGCTGTTGTAACGCAACATAGAAGGGATAAAACTTTGTGGAAACCGGTTGTAAACAAACACAAAGGGAAGAAAAAGGAAAACGCCTGTAAGCGTAAGGTTTAAGGGTTGTTGTGGACGTGGTTTGCAAGATAACCGAGAAAGAACAAGAAGAAAACTTGTTTGTGGAAAACGCCTTGGAGCAACACAAGAATAACAACAACAACGAGTAAAGAAAAACAAACTATCAGTTTGTTAATTTTAAAAAAATACCGAAAGGTTTTATGGTTTTGTGTGGAAAGCGATTTGGAATTCGAAAAAAAAAAAAGAAAAAAAAAAAAAAAAAAAAAAAAAAAAAAAAAAACCCCCCCCGCCCTTTCTTTACCTTCTAAAAGAAAAAAAAAAAAACCTTATTTGTCCCCTTTGTTTTGATTTTTACCTGTTTTTCAAATAGTTTATTCTTATTGATTTTATGGCTCGTTTTTGGAGATTTATTGAAAAAGTGATTACGAAGACGATTGATTATCACTTATTTGATGTGTAGTAGATTTTCATAGATGCGTGCTCTTATCATATCTTAAAGTATAGTTTTGCAGACTATGTCTTTAAAGATAACTTGTTCGTGCTTAATTGATGGAGAACGAAGACTTTGACAAATCTATAAAAGGGTTGATTTTTCTATGGTGCTCAATGCTCACATTTGCTATCACTTAGTATGTGTCTCATAGAAGATGAGGATTTTGTCAAGAGGTTGCGGTCTACTTATATTTCACAGATTTATTTATAAGTTCGACGTCACGTGGATAGTGCAAGACATAAGACACAAGTTTGGGAGATTCAACTTCTTCATCAAATTCGTTATACTCTATTTTCTTCATCAGTGATCACACTACATAAGATCCTACAGAGTTCGAGATTCAAGAGGATGGTATACATATTGTTTAGGGAAGCTATGATTAAATGTTTAAACATCTACGCACCACCTTTAGATTAAGTGTTCGTTACAACTACTACTTTATATACTACTGCTAGTTTAAATTTCTACTACTCAGATTCATTTTTCTTATTGTGTGTAATGGTGGGCAATTTGAGTATTGAAAGGCTGGATTAGTAGTTGCGGTATATGATTTGTAGTTGTTATGATCCAAGTTGCATATCTACAAGAAGACCCCTATTGGATGATTACAAAAAGGGGAAGAAGACTACAGAGATATGATTTGCAGCTTATTATGTATGGTGACATAGTCAAGGATTCTAATTCTTATCTTAAGTCAAGGGGAGCATTGAGGATTTTGTTTCATTCAAGGAGATGATTACATCTTAACTTCAAGGGAAGCTTTGGCTTTATGATGAAGTTCGTACGAGACTTTGTTTGTTTTGTCATCATCAAATAGGGGAAGATTGTTGGGATTCTTGATTTGATGAGACAAAGTGAATAAAAGAATGAAACAAGATGGAAACAAGAAGGACCAAAATTATCATCATGAAGTTCTACAAGATGTAGAAGAAAATAAAGATTTGGTCAAAATAAGATAAGAATGAATATTAATGAGAAGATAATTAATTGATTCTCACAGACATTATTATTTAGTTTTTCCTTTAAGCCAAATAGACTCCAATCTGCATAAAAGGAGTCCAGGCATTTAGAAAATTAAATCCATTGCATATCGACTAATGAGAGACGAATAGTAAAGGGTGTTGTACACCATAAGTTTAGTAGTTAATTAGTAATAGACATATTATAGATGTCTATGTAGTAGTTAGTAGCCCCAAGTTATAGTTGGGGTAATAGGGAAATCGTTTGAATGAAAAACCTTGTTAAACATCATTGTTCTTATTATTATTCCGCTGTGCAAATGTTTATCTTTGATGTTTATATCCTAGATGAGTCTTAATAATGATCTAAGGGGTCATAACAGACTTCACACCCTCGAGCAAGGGGGAGCTTTCGTTAAGAATTTATAAAGTGTATCTTATATACACTTTGTTGTAAATGAGTTACTCATCCATGGACGAATATATGTTTACACTAATTTTTTGTTTGTAGCATTTCAATCATACCTTGATGCCTCGAACAAGGGGGAGCATCCATCAAGGGGGAGCATGCACCCATCCATCATCATTTTCACTCTTCGACACTCAAAAAAGAGGGAGAAGAGTGTAAACGGAGAAAGGTATTGTAAAGGTAGTACAGGTACACGTAACTTTTACGCTTTACTATATATAGGTTTACACATTTTATTATCATCAAAAAGGGAGAGATTATTAGTGCAAATATTAAGATATTTAATCTACAGTCTCGTTTGTTTTGTTGATGACAAACATGTAACTCATAATACATAACGTAAATTGTACAAGTTACTCGTAATCAAAATTTGTCTCATCGAGTCCTGGTATGCTACAACATAGGTTCGTACATATTTTTTATGTTGCATTATGATCAAACCCCTTAACAAACCATTAAGAATGTTTAAAATATGTGTTAGAATCATTAAAGTATTTTTATATAAATGCATCACTCTCATCACATCACTTGTTATAAACAAGTCTTTTAATCATTTGTGTCAAAACAATTTTTAATATGTTACTTACAAAAAGGTAAGTACAAAATTTAGTTTTTCAAAGTGTCTACACTCTTTAGAAAATTTTCTACAAGTAAACAAGTCACTTACCTTTTATGTATGTATATACATTTGTTTAAATACATTTTCACAAAATGAAAAACACATCTTTATTTTACCTCATCCATGACATCACTATATCTTCAAAGATCTTGCCAAATCTAGACATAATTTTTGAAGATTGCATTGGATTTTTTAAGATATCTTTCCCCTAAATCTTTCCAAATCCGGATTTAAAGTCTAGCTTGCCGGATCCCTTTCACTACACTGGCCGGATCCCTTTTGGAGGGATCCGCTGGATCTTGGTGAACAGTAACTTTTTACCTATAAATAGAATCCTAAATATCACCATTTTCTCATCCCTTTTCACACATATTTTCTCTATGTTGGTACTTATTTAGATTAGTATAAAAACACATAAAACACTTCCATTTTCATATGATCATAATGGTTCTAACATTCATTTTTTTGTAAGCATACTTCTATAATAATGATCCACCAAACCAAGCCTTAGAGATCTTGCCATTCCATCCACCACAAAGCATATACACATAAAGATATACAAGATTGGTGATCTTAACATTTTCATCCATTTGAAGGCTTCTTGTCAAAAGAAGTTCATTTAGATTAGGTATTTATATCCACTAGTCATTTGTGTCTTAGATCTTTGTTATACATTTGTATCATCACTTTATATCATTAAACTTAATTAGATGGTTTATGTGTTTGTGCCATAAAACACAAGGTTTGTTATGTTGAGCCATAAAACATAACGGGTTTGGTTTTACCCTAAAGGACTCGGTGTTTAGCTTTGTACCAGAAAAAGTATAAGCGACGTTACGTTGGTTCTACCTCGAACTAGGACCCGATATTTAGCTTTGTACCATATAAAGTGTAAGCGATGTTGTGTAAGGTTTTCTTCGCCAAGAAGGGAGCTTGTTGACTTAGTGAAGTAACTCTCGAGTTGGGTACTTGGGGAGTAGAGTAAGGGGAAGAGGAGCTTCGTAACCGAACCACTATAAATCATTGTGTCGAGGTTGCACTTTCTTTTACTTATTGCTTCTTGTTTATATTTGCATTATATTGTTGTTTTTGTTATTACGACTTGTTTTATATGCTATCTACTTGGCTTATAGTCGAGAAGTATTATTTCCATTTTTCATATTACGTCACACTTGATCGGTTGTTTGATAAAAAAGTTTTAATTTTTTAAACGGAAACGTATTTACCCCCTTTACGTTTTCCACAAACTTCTCTTTCTTTCCCTTTCCCACCCAACAAATCTTTTTTTCTTTTCTTCTATATTTAGAATCAAGATCCAGAATTGCTATTACAATAACAAATTTGACTCAACCATAATTCTCAACACACTCTCCTGATTAAATCCATAGAAACACGACCCACACCGGAACGTCCACACGCCGCCACACGCAACGTTTAACAGGTGGGTGACTCATCTAGATTTTAACATTGTTCGGTAACCAAACGGTGTTTTGGAACACCACTTCCGGGGACTAGAGTATCCCTTTCATTTTCAAAGTTTGATTGATGTGGAATCTTGCAAAACGCAAAACTTTTACAATCCTCCTAAGCAGAGTACCTAATCGTTGTAGTGCAGTATATGCAAGACTCAGGGGATTGATCATTCTCTAAGGGAATAGTTAGGTAGGTTCAAATTATATGTTATTAAGATCAATATGTTGAGGGAAGGGTATTTTTATGTTTTTTAGAAAGAAAAAAATCAATATGTTGAGAGAGGTAGTTTTAAACTAAACTAAATCTAACCTAATTTTGAAGGAAAAATAAAATTGGCGGGAACTCTTATAGGTAAACAAACGTGTTCACTTAATCATACACTACTCCCTAGTTGATTCTTCTAATCCATTGCCCTGTTACCCTCGTTAGTTTAATGTGTAAGTATTCCCCTTATTCAATTGCGAATTAGTCAGAAATGCATCTATGTGATCACCTAAGCAGGCAACTTCTAAAAATGCTCTTCCTACCCAATAGTTAAACCACGCGCAATAAATACTTAATTAGTTATCTTCCCAAACTGAGAGTTTCATCTAATTCTAACCACGTTTCACTAGACGTTTATGCTAATGTAATACCTTATAGCTAGTTTTCTAATGCCTAACGTGCACAACACTAACAAGAAGCAACAAACTAGAGTTCACAACCAAGTTTCATGCAATTATAAGCAAACACATATAAATTTAGCCTAACATGTTAACAACAAGAAAAAATAAACAATTAATCATCAAACACATCGACATATTTGAATCATTAAAGATTGGATTACTTATCTTCAAACTAACATGTGAGTATATAAGTACAACGGGCATAAAAAGCCCTAAAAATCATTTGTAAAAGCTGCACTATAGATCTCCCAAGTTTCACACAAAAATTATGAAAATAAAGGGTTTGTATATATAGGAATTGGGCTCTGACGGCGTCACTAGGGTTTTGTGACACCGTCACCCCATCGATATCCACTTAGGGTTCTTCAGTCGACATATCCTGACACTGTTAGGTCTTTTTGTGACGCTGTCACTTTGTAAGTGTGAGGCCGTCATGAGCATCTTGTGATGCCATTTCCACATACTAAAGCGTCATAAAACTTGTCCAAAACTTCACTTTCTAGGTATAATTGGCGACGCCATTAAGAAGGTGGTCGCGAGACTGAAAAGTTATGTTTTTTCCTTGTTTCTTCCTAAATCGAGCCTAAGTGACGTGTATTCCATCCAAGTGCTTTCCAAATGCTAATTACAGAAAAAAAGGTTTTAGTGCAATAATAGAACATATTTGCATGAATTTGGGGTCAAATGACCCCAAAAAAGTATGTAAAATGACACCTCATGAGATATCCCTACACTTGAGATTTACTTGTCCTAAAGCAAATGAGATTTTCTACCTAATAAATAGTAAAGTGGAGGCATTTAAATTACTAAGTAAAGATAATGTATGGCATAACCGGATCAACCTTGTAATAAAATCACGAAAATCGTATACTAGCACCTCACATAAGTGTATGGATTCTCTCTTTCACTCGAGTGTATAATGAATTATAACAATATTGGAAACGGAAAAATATCACTCACTACCTGGCATAGCATATAGATTACCATAAGCTTGATAAAGGATCAAACCTCCACCACTTTGCCGTAAGCACCTATGAAATACTATCAAAGAGGTCTTAACAATGGTTGTAACGTTAAGTGTAGGGTATGGAAAACATGGTAAGGGATAATGGGGGATAAATTGCTGGTGGCAAGTCAATTATTCACAAAAGTACATGTATAAAGGCGTTGCTAAGCCAAGACTTGACAAAACTCTAATAATCATACAAAACTCTACATCAAACTCATTCTTTTGTTTTCTTGACTCTTTCTTGACTCAAACATAATCAGGATGACAGTCCGTATATTCTAACATATTTTTTTGTTTTTTTCATTTTCTTTCTATTTTTTTCTATTTTTTTCTTTTTTTTTTCTTTTTTTCTTTTTTTGTAATATACACTTTTGCCATGCCATCATTACTCTGCTAAAAAATGAAATAAATATACATGACTCGGGATTTATACTGACATCTCTACACTTGAGTTTTTACATAACTCAATAATAAATAACTGGTGACCCGAATTAGAATGATCAACAAACATGGAGTAAATTAAGCACGTGGTAGTAATAATTTGACTTTTTTCCCCATTTCTCCATATACTAAAACTACCATATATCGTAATCATCCCAAAATTATATACACTAACAAATGACTTGACTTATCAACCATGTAATTAAGCAAACAATTAACTATGGTTAAACAATTGTGTTCACAATAATGTACTAAAAATGAGTACATACAAGGGGGCTAAGGAGATTTGGGTGTAACATTTTAGTGGGATGTAAAGCATGCTCTTCAATAATAATCCGAAATCCACAGGTAAATCACGAGAACCGCAAAAAGATAGGCTCAGAGGGGTGTACAGTGTACTAGGGGTATCTTGTACTAAAAATGAATGCATATTAAGGGTGTAGGGGAAGTCATATGACCAATGAGATCAGCATAATTATTATAAGTGTAGGCTAAAAACAAGGGTTATCCTAATGCCTCTTATCACTTAGTAAATCATAATCACACAAATGCGATCTCACTAGCAGTCTCGAGATGCATCACTAAAGCAAGTTCTAAAATATAATACACTAATGGTACACTCACAAGCATTAAAGATGAATGCTTTTATATTCCTAAAGATCTTTGGGCGAACCTCACATTTTGGGGTGGAAATTTTTGAGTGGTAGGGTTTTTGTACTAGTCATATAATTCTTATGAATGAGACGCTTCTAATACTACAATTTCACCGATATATGCCATAATTTTTTTAAAATTTTGGGTCAAAATTGCCGTCCTAAACTATGTTTCGATATATTACACATCATTTTAGGGACAAAGCAAATGCAAATGAAAAAATAGTTTCTAAAACTATCATTATCCTCCTTACACTTAAAGTGAATATTGTCCCAAATGTTCCAAAAGTACCCAAAAATAAAAAAGGTAAAATAAATGAATGATGAAAGAAACCAATACTCCTCTGGTCTGCTCAATATCAAGCAAGAAACAAGATGAACCAGTTAAATTATCATCTAAGAATTGTCCAAGTGGGAATCCTAAGAGCTTCCAGACTCTCATTATATAATATAACCTGAATATCAAAGACAATAACAACTATACCCGTATAAAATCGATGATAAATAATATACAACCCGTTATAATCATAATCTAAAATCCTAATAAAACAATAAAGATATAATAGTTGTGCTAATGTAATCGTAGCTTTCTGCAAAAATTGGAAAATCAAAATTTTTGGAAATTTAACAAAAATAAATTTAAAAAAAAATTCAAAAAACGCAGATTTTTCCTCTGCTACAGGCCTGACGCCGTCAAGTGTGAATCATGACGCCGTCAGGACCACCTGATATGATTTATGTTTTTGTTTTCTGGAAAAATTTCTGCAAAAATGTCCTATTAGTTAATTTCTGTAAAAATTACTACATAAACCACGAAAACGGTTAGTACAAATATATGGCTCAAACAAGCAAACAAAACATAAAATGTGAATTAACTCTAATTTATTTATTTTATATGTTTGAAGCGGTTCTTATTAACCATATATTTTCTCTCTACATTTATTTCATGCACGTAGTATTCAAGCATATAAGAACAAATAATCAAAATTAAAACACATAACACTCCTAAAATGCATACATTAGAAAGATTAGGTTACCTCTCAATAAGCGCTTTTCTTTATTTACGATTCTTGTAGCTAGACTAAAAGACACATTCTAGGAATCATAAAATGGTCCAAGTCGAGGATATCGATTGGTTTCTCTTTCTCGGATAATTTCTTAGTTGTGGGAATCGATTGAAAATTTTTATCAAACTTTTTTCCATCGGGATCAATCAGTTCTATCCTAATGTGTCACGCACCATCTCCTTCTTTTGGTGGCTTTTCCAATCTATTTTCTTCTTAATCATATCCTCCGATTCCCACATGTTCCCCTTAAGATTAATTGGTAAAGCTTTTAAGAATTCAACCATCTTCCTAAATGCTAAAATAACCTTAAAAGGGTTAAGATCGGCATCCATAACTCTTTCCCATTCCCCAGGCGCACTTGTATTTATATAGTATTTATTTAAGTAGAAGGGAAGTTAGACACCTACGTTATTTGTGTTAGGTCGGGGGCCGTAAGATTTTCTCCTTGCTATGGTGGTCCAATATGGCACATCCTTCATGCCTTTCTCTACTTCTTTAACTCCAAATACCGACATAGTGATTCCTTCTCCTACCGCTATCTTAAATTTCTTACAATCTATTATGGCATTAGAGGTTGCTAAAAATCCTATTCCAACAAGTAATGGGCACGTAGGGTCCTTTTCCATGTCTATAACATAGAAATCCTCCAAAAGTTCCAACTTACCTACATATACCTCTATGTCCCTTATAATTCCTATGGGGTATGACTTAGTTCCATTTGCCAATCCTAGGACATTTTCGGTCTCTTCTAATAATCTAATATTTAACTTTTTGAAAAGATACAATGGGTTAAATTTACGCATGACCCTAAATCGGCTAAGGTATCAAAAGGCTTGGAGTCCCCTAGTCTACAAGGTAAGATGAATAACCCGGATCCTTCATTTTCTTTGGAACTTCATTTTGAATGTATGCTGGCCCATTTTTTCCTAACTCAAGATTCTCGATATATTTATCCAAAATGACGATATACATAGGAGCATGAGCTAGAACTTCAGAACCGCTAGATTAAGATGCAAATCCTTAAATTCATCTTCTAGAGCTTTTTTGGGTTCTTTTGAATTTGGTGTTTCAATCTCGTCGACCGTTAATGTTTTGATTTATTTTTGGTCTTTTGATAAATCATTTGTTGATTTGAAACACGTTTTGATATCATTGACCGATTTGAAAGGATTAGAAGAGCTTTGGGGATCTTCCATCGAGTAAGAACGAGCAAACAAAACTGAAGAGGTGGAATTAACATTCAGTTTCAGGTTCTTTACGGTGTCACTTGGAAGTGCACTCGTCATTCGGTCCTTGATAACCTTCAAGAAAGTGTCAATTTTATTGGTCATCTCGCTTTTTTGTTGTTTGAAATCGGCTTCAAACTTGGACAAACGAGCGTCTTGAGATGCCATAATGTTAGACACTAATCCTTCAAGATTTTATTGATTATTAAAGTTTTGAGGATTGTTGTTGAAGGCACGGTTCGAGGGAGAACCGTTTGTTAAAAAACGATTATGAGGGCTTGAAAAATTATTTTGAGAATTTTGAGGTTGCCACTACCTAAGGTTTGGGTGACTTCTCCAAGATGGATTGGGAAGATGTATAATTAACAAAAGTTTGTTTGGGATTTTTCATGCAATATTAGGTGTCGCGGGGACTACCACAAATCTCACATCATTTAGGAGCAAGGGCAATAATTGTTTTTCACCAACATCATCATCCACCAAGGGTGACAATTTGGTAGGAAGAGGACATTCATTGAAAGTCACGTTTAGCGACTCCTTGACTTTTGTGGTATGTTTATTCGAGATTATGTAGGCTTTGCTATTTTAAGAATAACCTAGGAAGACACCTTCTTATGACTTTGGGTCAAACTTGGTAAGGTAGTATTAAGTGTTTAATATGAGCACTTGCTTCTAAACACTATAAAGTACTCAAGATTTGGTTTCCTGCCTCTATATATTTCATAGGGTGTTTTACGAAAGATATGTCTAATTAAAATTATATTCAAAATATAAGTTGAAGTGTCAACGACGCTACACCAAATTTTTTTAAAGAATATATTGTTCATTTAACATAGTCCTAGTTTCTTCTTGTAATGTATGATTTTTTCTTTCAACTACCCCATTTGATTGTAGAGTACGTGGAGCTTAGAAGTTCTGAGTAATGCCATTCACATCTCAAAAGGCCCTGAAATGTACTTCGTTGTCAAATTCCCGACCATGATCTGTTCTAATAGAAACTATTGAACATCCTAATTAGTTTTGAAGTTTCTTACTTAAGATCTCAAATTATTCGAAAGCCTCATTTTTAGTTTTTAAAAATTAAGTCCATGTATATCTAGAATAACCGTCTACTATCATTAAAGTATATAAGTTACCCCCATAACTTCGGATAGCCGATGGATAAAATAAGTCCATTTGTAGAAGTTTTAGACACCTATTAGTTGACACTATGTATTTAGCCTTATGGCTAGCAAAAGCTTGTTTCCATATTTTACAAGCGTCACAAAAGTGTTGATAATATTTTTGTTTATTACACATCTATTTGTATTTTCAGACACTAATTTGAGTTTAATGAGTTCGTGCCACCTTCGATAAAGGTTTTTCGTTGGATCACTTATCCATATTAAGTGACAGCCTCCAGCGCGATCCCCTTTTGATGATATTACTTCATAGGGACACCTAGTCTCACGGGAAATCTTTGACCAAGAGTTGACGCAAAACTGCATAGGTGGCTCTTTTTTTAATATGATGCACACTAGGAACATATTTCATGCAGCTTTCCATACTTGTTGTAGGAACAATTGTTCCTATTAACTCATAGTGTTTGGCGAGAACCCCGTTTAATGCTCTTAGTTAATGAGAGCAGCTGGTCCTATGGAAGTCGAGTACAAGAAGTTAGCACGTTATGTCGGGTTGGTGTGAATGCACTAAACGTAAAACCCACAACATTACACGACTATTTGTATTTGTAAACACTAATTTCATCCACATTACTTTGCGCTACCTTCGGTACAAGTTTCCTGTAAGGTCAGCTGTCCCTATTAAGTGATAACCTCAAGCGACTTCCCTGTTTGACGCTATTACTTAATGGGGGCACCTGGTCTTAAGGGGGCCTTCTACCAGAAATTGAAGCACACAAGACAAGGTATCACTTTTTGAATATATTGCACACTAGGATCATACTTGTTGCAGCTTTCTATTCAAGCTTTCTGCTGGATCAGTTGCAACTGTTAACTCACAGCATTCAACGAACACCTCGTTTAATGCTCTTAGTTAATAGGACCAACTGGTCTTATGGGAACCGAGTACACGAAGTTAGCACCGTATGTTGAAGTTGCAAAAGACATGGCAGTGACATTTAAAGCGATAAATGTATTTCGATTTTGATATGGTGTAATCCTACGCGCATTCTTATTTAGTAATCACTATCGACTGACAAGAAACCAACATTGTTGATAAAACACACATACTTAAAGAGATTGGGAAACAAAATAAAAGGTCGTGAAACTAAATTTATTGCAAATTACGACTCACCGTCTTCTCTTCCATTCCCCATCCTCCTTTACGTACGTCAGCTCTACCACTGATCTTGACTTTTTTGTCGGTCTGAACGCTGGCGACTATCAGAAAATAGATTTACCAATACTTCCTATCAAAAGCAAAATGCATTTATCACTTTCATCGTCACTCTCATCTATAAACGCATATTTCACATAAATACAAAACAATGTAACAAAAAATAAAACTAAACCGACAAGATGTATGTTATAACCCAACCACACGCTTAGAACAAATCTAAACACACTTGCGATAACCGACAAACACGAAACCAAGTTAAAAAAAAGCTACGCCGCAACGTGCAGACACCAAACCCCTTGTTACTTTTAATATAGTAATGTGATTGGTTAAGCTATGGGATGTGAAAAATTAGACAATTTTTATACAAATGATAAGCATGGTAAAAAAATTTGAAACTAATGGACTTATATAGAGCAAGCTCTATATTGATATTATTTGTATTCATTATTAATTTCTAAAACCATTTACAAATGTACTAGCTGTTATAGTGACACACTATTAAATGTTACCAGAGGAACCGAAGTAAAAGGTACGTTAGACTATGTTTATTCACAACCTACCACAATCCAATCTCATATTAAAATATTATTTTCTTACTCTTTCACCCATATAATCAATACATACAATCTATCTTAACTTTTTACTATTTATCAACAACCCAACCTAATATATAATATTATTTCTTTTATCTTTAATTTAATTACTTAAAATTTCATATAAAATTATATATTAAATAAAGTATTTACTTTATAAATATGTTTATATTTATAAAGTTACGGTTTTAATAAATAAGTGTCCGCGTTTGTTTATTTCTCCGAAAAAAAGAACGAAACGAACATAAACAAGACTCTGTCAGTGTTCTTCCGGTTCATTTACAACGCTAGCTACAAATGACTTATTTAATTATCAAGATTTGAGAAAGTGTATGAAAATATGTCAATATTGGACTCGATATGTAGAAAATTAAAAAATAAAATCAATAATATAATTATTATTTAAAAAAATAAAAGATAATATACATTATCTATCACTTTATTTAAAAATGCAAAATGTATTTTAAATAAATGAAAACATGAAGTGCCATTAATATTGTGACATGTATAGGTTTGTTGAATATCTTGAGAGTCATGAACCGAATGAGTCAGTCAGATGGTTTTGTTACTTTTGTACTTTATATAATTTAATATTATGTATTTCACTCAATCGGTTGGTCCAAAGCTATGAATAAACATAGCATTATGGGGTTCGCCAACCAATTTTGTCAAATTACAACAATATTATTTGTGATTTCTCCTCTATGTGTGTAACTTTATACAACTATCTCTCTTGCATTCAATATACTAGATGATTACTTGTGTGTAACAACTTGATTAATAACGACATATATAACGACATATAGTAATAATGATATTTTTTGATTAAGTGTTTTATTTAAATAAAATATCAGTATTGTTCGTGTATATATCCGGACGGGCTAAACATCCGAAGGGAACATAATCACACCAGAATGGCACATTCAAAGGAGCCAGAGAAAAGACAAAGCACTGAGCTCAAGAAACTAGAATACCTCTTCGGACTGGCGGACAATAGCAAGCACTCATAGGAACGTCATTATCCCGCGATTCACGGGACTATGTCTCTACGCAACTCCGTCGCCTGACACAAAAGCTAGGGTTAGCTCGGCGTCCCTAATTTCTAAGTGTTAGGAATAGTTTATTGCTACATCGACTTAAGTAGTATAATTACCCCCTCATTTGCTGCTATTCAGGTAGCATTTTATTGCATTATCATACACATACTATTATACGCCCTCTCGGCTCTCACAACTACTTACTTTCACGCCCGAGCTTGGTATTGGGATCTATCACGGGGTGAGGCTGATGTGTCTCTTTCTTATTCTCAGGTACCCAAGTTCTCACCATGGACTAAAGTTCAAGTCATCCTACCTAGTGCGGATCATTACCTAAACAAATTGGCGCCATCCGTGGGACCTCAAATCTCTTCTACCAAGAAAGCTGATGGCAGGTCCGGTTGAAGGAGGAGGTCTGGAAGGCATAGACAACCGTAAGAAGACCCCTCCTCCTTTGATGAAGGAGCAGATCAAAGGGCATATGTCTGCTCTCAAATCATTAATAAAAAGTCATAATCAAAGGAACAAGGGAGATCCAATTCGTTTGGATTTCAAATCAGAAGATACAGAGGTGCGAGATCTGGGCATTGCTAAAGGAAAGGAAGTAATGGACGAAGACCTCGGGAATCCCTTTAAGGAAGCTCGAAGAACACCACTCACACGCCAAATCATAGAGTTTGAAGGTCCGGAATACAAGATGCCGGCTAACATCAAGTTGTACGATGGCACTACTGACCCGGAAGATCATTTGAGTCGCTTCGCCAGCGCGGCTAATTCAGGAGAATGGCCTATGCCCGTATGGTGCCGAATGTTTCAACAAACCCTAGACGGGTAGCACGAGGATGGTTTGAATGGCTCCCTCACGACATCATAAATGAATGGGCGGACTTAAGAGAGGCATTCGCTGCCAGGTACTCTGTTAGAAGGGCGTGTTTCAAGGAACCCTATGAGATCACTAAGATCGTCAAGAAAGCCAATGAGTCATTAACAGTGTTTAAAGAAAGATGGATGGTGGAAACATGTTTTATTATGGGTGTCTCGGAGGTCATGAAGATCTCATCATTTATGGATTCAATTAAGTCACCCGAATTGGCCAAACGTTTTTCAAACAAAGTTCCTACTACGGTGAACGAAATGATGGAAAGGCTGGACGATTTTGTTCGGTCTAAGGAAGCATATGCAAGAACTGAGCTTTCGAAAGGGGAAGTAGGGGAAACTTACCGTAAAACGTCCCTTCCATTCAACCGAAAGGACAACCGGTTATCCCAAAATGCCCACCCCAGAGAGTCACGAAGGAATGAGTATCGAAGCAACTACAGAGGCGGAAGGGACGCGTACCCTATGAATAGAACAAGAGATGACAGGGCCCATACCCCCCCTTTGAGAGGAGAGTATAACCACAGGGTCGCCCTAGTACTCACCCTTGAATCTCTGACCAAGCTCCCAAAAGAAATCCTAGCCACGGAAACACAGCTACATCTTTCAGCTCCCCATCCCATGTTAAATTCATTAAGGTCAGGGAACACTGACCGGTACTGCGACTATCATCAAGAAAAGGGCCATTACACAAATGATTGTATCCATCTAAGAAAGCAGTTGGAGATGGCATTAGAGTCGGGAAAATTAAATCACTTGGTAAAGGATGTATGACAGAGGGGAAGGGGACCCTATGGCAGGGAGGCTCCCCAACCGGCAAAGGTGATTAATGTGATCAGTGTAAATTCGGTGAAAGATAAGAAGCGGAAGGGGAGAGAGATTACGGAGCCGTAGATGAACGTCCCAATATCCTTCCCAATAATATCCTTGGAGGACGTTTTCGAGGAACCTTTGATTGTCAAAGCAGAGGTAAAAGGATACATGGTTAGAAGGGTATACGTGGATGAAGGGTCATCCGTTGAAGTGATGTTCGAACACTGTTTTGTAAACCTCGACTCAAGAATAAAGGCCAGGTTGAAGGAAACCTAAACCGACTTAGTAGGGTTCGCTGTCAAAACCATTAGGAAAGATAGAACTGGAGGTATGTTTCGGTAATGGAGGTTTATGCAGGAGAACTTCCATGAAGTTTATTGTTGTTTGAGCTCCTTCACCTTATAACATTATTCTAGGGAGGCCTGGGTTAAAAACCCTCTGAGCCATTCCTTCTACTATTCACTTGATGATGAAATTCCCAACCCCAAAAGGCATGGCTACTCTAGTTACCCGGACTATCATCATCGCTGAATGTAGACGTCTAGAAAAGAAACAAATGATTGAAGAAAGTTCTGAAGGGGAAAGAGAGGTCGCAGCAACGGAGGAAGTGTTGGTCAACCCATCGTTCCCGGATCAAAGGGTGACCATCCGTGGAGGACTGTTAGAAGCATGTAGGGATCAACTCAAATATCTATTAAAAGATAATATGGGGGTCTTTGCATGGGAACCATCTGACATGACAGGCGTGCCACGTCGAATCATAGAGTACATGTTAAATGTAAACCCATCCATGGATCCCGCATGCCAAAAGAGAAGAACATTTTCAATGGAAAAAAGCTAGGTAGTAACAAATGAAGTTGCCAAATGGGTCAAGGCAGGAATAGTTCGTATGTTCAAGTACCTCACGTATATCTCTAACCCCGTCCTGGTCAAAAAGGGGGATGGAACATGGAGAATGTGTATTGATTTTAAAATTAAAAATTCAGCCTGCCCTAAAGACTATTATCCGCTTCCAAACATAGACTGCAAAGTAGAGTCAATGATGGGATTCAGGTATAAGTGTTGTGGAAAACTAGAAGGGGGGTTGAATAGTTTATCGCTTTTTAAATTAATGTTATGCTTGTTTATAAGAATTTAGATTCGACTTTGTGTGATCTTAATATGTGCATAATATAAACAATACAAGTATGTAAGTAAATGACAAGTAAATATGAAAGACAAGAGATAAGAGTTATAAGGATCATACCACAACACAAGGATTTATAGTGGTTCGGTAACGAAGCACCTCTTCGCCCTAATCTACTCCCCGAGCACCAAACTCGAGAGTTATCTTCACTATGACAACAAACTCCCTTTAGGCGGAGAAAACCATACACGACTTAGCTTACACCAATTTCTGACACTAAGCGAAATGTCGAGTTCTAATCCTAGCTAGAACCAATCTATCACAACACAACACACCACTTCACGACAAATGACAACTTAGGTTCACTACACAACTTCTCTTTACTTCACAACTTCTCTTCACTTCACAACTTCACTTTGCTTCACAACTTCACTTCACCAAGACACTACTACGATCACACCAATCTATCACTACTAAGCTAAGATCACCCCGATCTAACTATACTTACAATGATCACAACAATCTACTTATTGTACACAACTACGATACACACCTTCACAATATACACAAATGATTTACAAGATATAACACAACTACACAACTATACCAACTATACTATAACACTTCTTGATTTGATGATAAGAAGTATTCTTCTCTTGCACTTGAGGAATTAAGCTTGGATCACTTGGAAACAAAGCTTTATGATTAAATGATCAAAGGAAAGAAAGGAGTGTATAAACTGATTTAGAACAGAAAGAAAGTGTGTGCAAAAGGTGAGAAAAACAGTGGGGAATAGTCCAGTATTTATAGGCCAGCTGAGCTGGCTTTTTGTCTGGGCGGTCCCCTTAAATAGGGGCCGGTCCCCTTAATAATTAAGGGGGCCGCCCAGCCCAGACGCTCCCTTTTTTGTCTTTTCTGGGGGAGGTGTTTTCTGGAACATTTCTAGCCGTTTTTGGGTAGAAAATTTGAATTCAAAATATTTATTTGAATAAAACATTTCTTTTAAATCTAAAAATGTTTTTGTAAAAGATATAAAAATGTTTGTGACATTTTTATAAAAAGTGTGAGGTTAAATAAAAAATCCTTTGATCATAAAATGCATTAAGCATTTGTTTATTCATACCTTTAAGTGATTAAATTTTCGAAATGAAAATTTACTACTAATTACTTGTTTATATTTAATTTTTCATTAATCGTTTTTATATTTTGTGATTATCAAAACGTAGAGAGATCGAAAAATATTAATATTGGTTTTAGGCATTATTTCTATCAACAATCTCCCCCTTTTTAAGGATTACAAAATCTAAACTCATTAAATGAAAAATTAGTTTTAAACAAGTATTTAGTGAGTTTATTTCCATTTCTCCCCCTTTTTGTAGAATCAAAAAGGCTTCGTCGATTAAATGCTCCCCCTTGATGTGTACTCCCCCTCGTTCGAGGGCACCAAGAAATCAAGCTATGGTAACTTTGCTACAAATACAATTTAGAAGAACCACACCAATTTTTCTAACATATAGAGCAAAGCAAGGAAAAATAATATGCAAGATAACAATCTAAAATAAAATTACACTTTAAAGCATAATACCAAAGATCAATCATTAAACATAGATATTGTGTATAAAACACAATCATGCACACATCAAATTTAAATAATATGCTAGAAGCATATTAAGACAGTCATACATAAGATTAAAACTACAAAGGTCTTAATATTCCTAAATTGCCATAGGAAACCATTAGACTTGCTTGCAATAGGAGAGGGTTGGCTATTTATTTGAAAGCGAGAAAAAGTAAGCATGTAATATGCTTAGTTGGTTGTTGGTGGAGAGTTTGGAGAGGAGGTGGTTATTTGAGGGTAATCTCGGTGGACTATAGTGGATGTTGTTGGGATGCGTTTAATTACACAAAACCTTTCACCAGTAAAAATCGGACTAAATTACTCAAAAACAGACCAAAAAATACATTGTATTTTGTATGTTTTCACTATTTTGTGCAGAAACGGATATCGTGGAAAAGACGAAAAATCACAGCAAAAACAGTCAAAACAAAGCACGGTGGGAAAAGCGCGGAAAAGCCAAAGTCAATAAAAGTCAAAATCAAAAGTCAACCCGAAAAAAGTCAACACCGAAGCCGACATTGAAGAATACTAAATGCCCAAACCCGCTAAGCCCATTAGTAAACATAGAAGACAACTAGGCCCAAACAAAAACCCATCCCATCTGACCCTTTAACTTTAAAAAGCCCACAAAGAAGTTGGGGGGCCTTTCCTGCCAACTCCTAAAACTTGTACCACACAATGACTAAATTTGCAAGAGTACCATACAAGTGGAAGGACTAATTCTGCCAACTCCCAAAATTGTTACTCCACAAGGACCTCACTTGCAATACAAGTTATAACAACGAGGGACCAAACTAGCCAATTCACCAAACTCACCCCTGATAATACTCAAAACACTGTATATCTCTTTCACCATTCTCGCCAAAATACCCTGCTCACCCCTGTCATTTTCCCCACATCAATTACTATTCGCATACAGCCAAACCCATCACCCTCCACCCTTCCCCACCTCTTGTACACCTTGGCAATCCAAGGAAATTCCATTGGCTAATGGATACGACAACAACATCAAGGGCTAGGATCTTTTAACTTGGGCACAAAGACAAGATGAAGGGTCATGATTGCTTTGAAGTTACCTCTCACACAACAAACACAACCAATGAAGCCTCTCACAGAGAAAGCACAGGAGGAGGACTCAAAACCCTAGTTAATTTAGTATAAATAGGCACAATGTATTTTCCTTATGGGAGTAGAATTTTGTTTTAATCAAAATTTGTACTATTTTTCTTTACTTGTCATTTTAATTTTAGTCTTGTAATCTCTTTTCAAGTTAATGCAAATTTGAGAATTTTCCTTTAAATATTGTCACTTTACCTTCATTTGTCTTTAATTACGGTTTTATAAGCTCTTTTACAAGTTTTTAAGCCATTAAAACTTATATAAAAGCTATTTTCATTCTCTGTCAAGAACAAAAAAAAACTCAAAAAAAAATCAAAAATATCAAAAGAATCAAAGGAGCATGGTGAATTAAGAATGGCCATAGGTTTTAGAGCTTAAGGTAAGCACATAGGTTTGTTAATAAGCTGTTGAAAGCTTAATATCATTGCCAAAAAGCTTGGACCTCTTGTGAGTTCTCTTTTCCATTTTTGCTTATTTACACTTATTGCTTGCTTTTCTTGCTTATTCTTACTATTTTATGCTTACTTGTTTTTCCTGGTTGCTTATTTGCCATTTATTTATGTTTTCTCTTATA